>JAVJIF010022421.1:0-65842 GCA_038442645.1 Agave tequilana
GCACAACAAGTGGTATCAGAGCTTCCCAGGTTTCGCTTGGGATTTTTCTGGAGATTCGGAGGGCTTCAGGATCTGATTTGGTGGAGATCGTGTGTCGATCTCAGATCAGAGTAGTCGTGTTCGTGGGATCGTGTGTCAATCTCAGAAGGACGCAAGGATGCTCAAGGAATCTTTGGTGGAGTAGATCCGGTGAGAAACTCAATCTAGGGTTTCAAGGGAAAGGTAAAAATTCAATTTTTATCGAAGTAGTGATCTATTTCCAGTTGGTTGTTTTTCCGCATAGATAGAGGATCAAGTAATCTAGATGGCAGAAGAAATTACTTCGTTAAGACCATGAATCCTCATCCGAGGATTGACGTGGTGAAGTTTAATGGCACAAATAATTTCGAGATGTGAAGATGTGAGGTTATGGATGCCCTGAATGCATCGAACCTCGAGGATACTCTACTTCTGGAGAAGAAGAGAAGCACGACCACTGATGAAGAGTGGGCAAAGATGAACAGGTCTGCGTGTGGGTTGATTCGTTCATGTTTAACGCAAGACATAAAATATCTTGCGCAACATGAGACGTCAGCGAAGCATCTGTGAGAAACCCTTGAGAAGAAATATCTGACGAAGAGTGTCGAGTCAAGATTGCAGCTTAAGAGTAAGCTGTACCGGTTTCAGATGAAGAAGGGGAGCACAGTGAATGAGCACATCAACCGATACACGAAACTTCTTACAGATTTGGTGAACGTGAATGTCATGGTAGATGAGGAAGACAAGGTGATCATCTTCCTGAACTCACTCCCGGAGGAGGAGTATGAGACATTCAATCTGACCTTTATCAATGGTAAGCAGACTCTGGACTACCATGAGGTGTCGTCTGCACTAAAAGTTATGAGACGAGGAGAAAGGAGAGACATCCTTCTCAGTCAAGCTCATCGGTAGAGGCATTAGAAGTAAGAGGCAGGGGTTCATCAAGGAAGGGCAAGGAGGTAAGAGGAAGATCAAAGTCCAGGCCAGGGTTTAGGGATCTCAAAAGGAATCAGTGTGCTTTCTGCAGAGAGATAGGGCACTGGAAGGTGGACTGTCCGAAGTTCAAGGAGAAGAAGAAGAAATCAAAGTCTGAGGCAAATCTAGCAAATGTGGTTAACACTCCTAACAGTAAATCACAGGCAGATGGATCAGACTCAGATTCGTCGGTGTTCTCATTTTCAGTTACTACTCCCATCATAGGCTACTCAGGTGAAAATGAGTGGATCGTGGATACAGGTGCTACATACCATGTATGCCCTAATCGGGACTGGTTTACCAGTTTTGAGAAGCTGAAGGGTTTTTGGTCGTCATGGGCGATGATCATCCGTGCATCATGGAGGGTGTTGGTACAATTCCAATCAGAATGTTTGATGGATGATGAGGGAGCTGAAGAAAGTGAGATATGTACCTCAGTTGAAGAGAAACCTGATTTCCGTAGGAGCTTTGGAGTCATTGGGCCTTGGGGTGTCTATTAAGGAAGGAGTCCTTAGAATGACAAAAGGTTCGATGGTGGTGTTGAAGGCCGATCGCCGGAACAACCTATACTACTTGAAGGGTAGTACGGTGACAGGGCAAGTGGCGGCTTCTACCAGTTCAAAGGAAGATTCAACCAGGCTGTGGCACATGAGGCTGGGACATGCAGTAGAGAAGTCAATGCAAGCTCTTGCGAGACAAGGGTTGCTGAAGGGTGCCGAAACCTGCAAGATGAAATTCTGTGAGCATTGTATCATCGGCAAGAAGACCAAAGTGAAGTTCGGCACAACATCACATTGCACCGAGGGAATTCTTGACTATGTTCACACGGTGTCTGGGGACCTACCAAGACTGCATCGATTGGAGGTAACTATTATTTTGTGTCCTTTATTGATGATTTTTCTAGGCGCTGCTGGGTATATACCATGCGACACAAAGGTGAACTCCTAGAACTGTTCGTGAAGTGGAAGACTAACTTGGAGAGAAACACTGGAAGGAAAATCAAGGTCCTCCGTTCTGACAATGGAGGAGAGTACAAATCCGATCCTTTCCTTCAGCTATGCCTTGATGAGGGCATAGAGAGACACTTCACGGTACGAGAGACTCCGCAACAGAATGGGGTAGCAGAGAGGATGAACAGGACCTTACTAGAGAAGGTCTGGTGTATGTTGTCCAATGCAGGATTGTCAAAGAAGTTTTGGGCTGAAGCTTTGGCGTATGCATGCTACCTTGTGAATAGGTTGTCGTCGTCTGCGATAGGGAAAGACTCCTCTGGAGGCTTGGTCAGGAAAAGCAGCTGCTGACTATGATTTGCTACGGGTCTTCGGATGTCCAGCGTACTATCATGTCAAAGATGATAAGTTGGACCCAAGGGCAAAGAAGGGTGTGTTCGTCGGTTTCAAGCAAGGAATCAAGGGGTTCAAGATTTGGGATCCAACGGACAACAAGTTCCTACTCTGCAGGATGTCACGTTTGATGAGGCTTCTATGATGAAGCCTACGGTCTCTCAGCAGGTGGAGACAAGCAAGACCAAGGAGCTATCGCAGCAGGTGGAGATTGATGCAAATCCAGCATCTCTAAAGGAATCAGCATGAGTGAGGATCATTCCCAGGGTGACACAAGGCAGTGATCAACCAGTTGAAGAAGGTGCTGAAGATGTTGAAGAGGGTCAAGAACAGGTCATGGGTAATGTTCCTGACTCTACTGCAGTTGAAAGACCAAGGAGGAACACTAGGAGATCAGGTTGGCTCACTACAGATATGATTGTAGCGTATGCACTTCCGGTCATTGAGGAGGCTATTCCATCCACCTTCAGAGAAGCTGAGATCAGTTCGGAATCGAGGATGTGGAAAGAAGCATGAATGAAGAGATGAATCTCTCTACAAGAACGACACATGGGGAACTCACCAGGTTGCCCAAAGGGAAGAAGGCTATAGGCTGCAATTGGGTGTATGCTAAGAAGCAAGGATCTCTCCAAGAAGATTCGGTGCGCTATAAGGCTCGTTGGTAGCTAAAGGCTATGCTCAGAGGGAAGGAATTGATTATAATGAGGTATTCTCTCCTGTTGTTAAACATTCGTCAATTCGTATTCTATTGGCTTTGGTTGCGCAGTATGAGTTGCACCTTGATCAACTAGATATGAAGACCGCCTTTCTCCACGGCGATCTAGAGGAGGAGATCTACATGACTCAGCCTACAGGGTTCAAGACTGCAGGGAAGGAGGAAATGGTATGTAAGCTGAAAAGTCGCTGTACGGACTGAAGCAGTCTCCTAGACAGTGGTACAAGCGGTTCGATAGCTTCATCAGAAGGAAGAAGTACACACGTAGCCACTATGACCCATGTGTGTACTACAACAAGCTACCGTCAGGGGAATATATCTATCTACTTCTGTATGTAGATGATATGTTGATTGCTTCGAGGTCGAGATCTTCTATTGATGCTCTGAAGAGGGATCTATCTCAGAGTTTGAGATGAAGGACCTTGGTGAAGTTAGGAAGGTGTTGGGCATGGAGATCACTAGAGACCGAAGAGTTGGCAGGGTGAGCTTGACTCAGAATGGCTATTTGGAGAAGGTACTACAGAGTTCAATATCGGTAAAGATACAAAGTCTGTAAGTACACCTATGGCTCCACACTTCAAGTTGTCTGCTAAGATGTCTCCGAAGAGTGTTCAAGAACGTGAGTATATGACTCACGTTCCATATGCCAGTGCAGTCGGTAGCCTAATGTACGCTATGGTGTGTACGAGACCAGATCTATCGCAGGCTGTCTCCATGGTGAGCAGATATATGCATGATCCGGGACAGGGTCATTGGGAGGCAGTGAAGTGGATCTTGAGATACATCAAAGGAACAATTGATGTAGGTCTAGTATTTGAGAAGGACTCCACGGGAAAACAAGAGTGCATAGGGTATGTTGATTCAGACTATGCAGGTGACCTTGATAAGCGCCGGTCGACAACGGGATATGTCTTCACATTCTCTCAGGCACCGGTGAGTTGGCGCTCCACACTGCAGTCTACCGTCGCTTTATCGACCACAGAGGCTGAGTATATGGCTATGACAGAGGCCATGAAGGAGGCAATCTGGCTTCAAGGCTTACTTGATGACTTGGGCGTGGAACAGGATCTGCTGAAGATTAACTGTGACAGTATGAGCGCCATTTACTTGGCCAGGAATGAGGTCTATCATGCACGGACGAAGCATATCGACGTCAGGTACCATTTCGTTCGGGAGATTCTAGAAGAGGGTGATATCGAACTGTTGAAGATTCACACATCGGAGAATCCCGCCGACATGCTTACTAAGGTGGTGTCGGGAGTCAAGTTTGCACATTGCAAAGCTTTGCTTCATGTCCTTCAGGTAGCTTGAGCTTGCTGAAGCTCATTTGGATGAACTACGGATGGCTTGATCCCTTGGGCAAGATACGTAGGCAACCACATTGGTGCAGCCGCTCTCGAGTCGATGGACAGTTCGGCTCAGATTTGGAAGAATCTTCACCGAGGTGGAGAATTGTTGGAAAGGAGATGATATTGTCAAGGAAGTCGACAAGGATCGTCGAGGGATCGTCGAGGAAGTCGTCGACGAAAGACGAAGGAAGCAGCAGCAGCAAAACAGGTTAACAGAAGAAGCAGCAGGAGATCGGTCGACCGGCCCAGTCGACCGCCCGCAGTAGCAGGAGATCGGTCGACCGGCCCGGTCGACCGACGTGCACAACATGCACAAGGATGGAGATCGGTCGACCGCCCGGTCGACCGACTGAAGTGACCCAACTCTCTGTTGGGCGCGCCCGGTCGACCGGCGCATAGGGTCGGTCGACCGACAGTCGGGTGCGAGTTGATTTTTGCTGATTTAGAAACCTCTTGTATATAAACGGATTTCTAGGGTTTTGTTGTATGTTGGGAAATCTGGAGCTCTCTTGAGATCAGAGGTGCTGTAAGTTTGTAATCGATTTTTCAAATCAATTAAAATCTCTCTTTCATTGCCCCGAGGACGTAGGCATTGGGCCGAACCTCGTTAAATCGTTGTTTGCGTGTTCTTTCTCTGGTGGTTGATATTTGTGCTGTTTTGGAAATTGTTCTTCGTGCTCTGGGAGATTCAGGAATTCCTGTTCTGGTTGTTGTCGTAGCACAGCAACAAGATGTCCGTCAAAATGGTTCTCCATGTGCTTCATCAATCATCAATACACTATAGCTCGCTAAATCAGGTTCGGTCATGAATTCACGCAAAAGCATCCCATCAGTCATGTATTTTATTACTGTTTTCTCAGAAGTGCAGTCTTCAAATCGGATGGAATAACCAACCTCATCCAAGTTTAATGCCCATCTCCTCGGATACCCTTGCAGAAACACTCACTGCTGCAACTCGGCGTGGTTGAGTGCATGCAATCTTCTTATGTTTTGTATACCCAGCTTCATGGAGGTATAGCGGTATCTGTGTAGTCTTCCCAGAACCAGTCTCTCCAATCACCTGATGCTCATCAATAGCCTTGAGTAATTCCACCCGATGAGGATAGATGGGCAAACTTTGCCTCTCCTCCTGAAGTTTCAGAAACATAGACTTTGCAGCTGAAGTGGTAGGGGGAGCGTGGCATTCATCTTCAAACTCAGTTCCCCGTCCATCACGGACAACTTGACAAAATCAATATCACCACCGAAAACATACTCATAATCATCTCTGGGTTTTTGTTTGTCTTTTGAGCCAAACCTTAGAGATCCCTCCCGAATTTGCTCCTCCTCCCATGCTTCCTGCTCTGCAAAGGGTTTCATCTTCCTCCCATCACTGGCATCTTCTTACCTCTGCATTGCAGCACCAAATCTCCTCTCTTGATTGACACTTCCCTCACGATCATAAGCCTCGGGCACCCTATACTCGTTCAAACCAACCACATCCTTCAGGTCCTCATTGACAAGCGCAAAACTTCCTTCTTGCGCCTCAGTTCACGCTCTTCTGCTCTCGGTCTCTCTTACAAGCTCCGAATATATACTCATCACCAATTATCTCATCTCGCACCTCCAAGAGCTTCTGGTCCCTCCTCTTCTTCAAATATGCTCCTTTCTCAGATTCGCATAATCAATGTCCTCGTGACCACTTAATTTCTTAATCACCTCCTCATCATCAGCTTTAGTTCCGCCCGTCTTCCTGAACCGTTTCCTGCATACACCACCATCCTCCCCCCCCGCCCCCCCCCACCCCCCCCCCCCCCCCCCCCCCCCCCCCCCCCCCCCCCCCCCCCCCCCCCCTCGAGTATCTGATCCGCTGCCAACCGCAGCATCCGATATCAGCTTATACTCACGCTGCTTCTTTGCAAGCTGGACTGTTTTTCTTTCCTGTTGCTCATACCGACTAGAACCGCCACCCAACTGTCTGTGAGGAACTCTGTCGAACACCTCTTGGGCAAAAGCGCTGGTGTCCACGGAGCAAAGCAGGCCGTACTGCACCAGCTTATTCGTAAGATCATCGGGCGAAGACGACATCTCCGACAACGTGATGATGTACTGAGTAACCACAGCCGCTGAGTACCCCGCAAGCGACATAAGTTTATCGGAGACCCAAGTTTTCAGGGAGCTCTCTATCGCCATTGCCTTTTTCCTAAAATTGTTTTTCCCCTTGGACTAGTTTCTCAATGAATCAAATCAATCTTATAGAGTAGCAGCAATCAAGAATTGGGTTTGTCAACAAATTTCTCGATTTGAATCAACAAATCAATGGAATCAAAATCTAGTAGCAGAGATGAGAATAAATTTGAGAATTGAAGATGCTGATAGATTAGATACCTGACTGATTGCCAATCGCCCTCTTCGCCTTACAATTCAGCAAGAAAAAGATACAGAGGAGTGATTAATTTTTGGGCGAGAATTTTCAAACTTCTGAAAAAAGAGATTCTATATATAGCCTACAGGCTACGCAGATTACGAGTCAGAGTCAGAGTCGTTGTCTGATTACGAGTCGGACGAGGGTTTCGGTGGCCGGCCGCCAATGAGGATTGACGGGCCCACGCTCACCGTTTGGGCTTGGGCCCTTTTTAAGGAAAAATTAAAAAATTAATTATAACTAGTAAACACAGCCGTTGTCGATGAGAAACTGACCGATGAGTCGAAAAGAGGAGAGAGAGAGAGGGGGGAGAGAAAGAAGGAGAGGAAGCTGGGAGAGGAAGAAGAAAAATAAGGGGGAGAGAGGGCATTGTTCTCTCTCGGATGGAGACGAACGGACTGAGGGACAAAGTTTCTATATGAGAGACAGAATAAAATCTCCTTTCGGTAGGTTTTGATTATAAAACAAAATCTTCTTACTTTTTAATCTTTTTCCTTTTCTACTTTTAAGAAGGGTTATTTAGATATATGCCACCCAAATTTTTGTTATTTAGAAATTTACCCTTCAAATCATTAATATTAGAAATTTACCTTTGAAATCTTCTATATCTTAAAAGTTTACCCTCGTTTTAGAATAAAAGAGAATAATTATTTTTTATTCTATTATCTTGCCTGATTTTTTAAAAAATAAACTACATTATCCTTATTTAAATGGTTAAATATACTACATCACAACTTTAATATTTAAACTAATCTCTCTTTCTTACTTATTTTTCCTCTTTCGCTTCTCTCTCAAATCAAATACATTTTTTCCGTTCATTTATCATAAATAACTCATATAAAATCATTCTTGCGTGTGCTTATGCTTCTTAAGAATTTTTAGAAAAAAATCAAAAAACTTTCTAAGTAATATTTGAGAGAAATTTTGGAGAAACTTTAAGTTTAAAAAGATTAAAAGAGAGACTGTGAGAAAAAGAAAAAGAAGTGAAGAGGGGAGAGAATAAAAAAAAGGTAAGACACAAGAATTATAATTTTTAATAAATTTGAGTTAGGTCATATTAAAACAGATGAAGAAAGAGGAGGGTATAACACATAAAACTCTCTTATTTCATTCAAAATCTAGTTGGGGATAAGTTATTAAGATTTGAGGGGGTAAACTTTTAAATACTAAAGATTTGAAAGATACATATCTAAATAACTACGTGTAAATTGAATGAATTTTATATTGTTCTTTTCTCTATACTAGAACGTTCAAGCTCCTCAGCCAAAAATAGAAAACAAATAATAAAAATAGCCTTCTAAATAACTAAATTAGACTTTGATATTTTTTGTAATTAGATTTTCTAATTTATGTCAGAGACTTATAGTCTCATTATAATTCTTATTATTCATATGATATTTAAATTTACTGGGTTTTATTATAATCCTAAGTTGATTGAGATTCCAAGAAAAAGAGTTTTCTTATAATTTTAGTTAGAATAAACCTTTTATTTTCCCTTTAGTTAGATTTTAATAAATTTTCAAATATCTAATCTGAGACGTTTTCCTTTCTCATAAAAGGAAACAAAAAATTCACATATTACAGTATTTGGAAGGATGATTTGACGAGTTCCCTTAATCTTATATAACTCAAAGAAGAATCAATTAAATTCTACTATAAACTTTAAATATTTAATTAATTAGAATAGTTAAAATTACCTATATTTGAAAAGACATACTATTTGCTTTCTAGAGTAACGTAGAAAAAGGGAGACAATGTAATACTTCATAAATTAATTGGACTGGAGAAAAACAAAGATGAAAAACAAAGAGAAAAATACTTGTTTGAGAGAACAAAAAGGTATAGAATTTATGTTTATCTTTTTTCTTTTCCACGTATTTTTTATATTTTCCCCCTAAAATAGATCCTAATTTTGAGGGATTAGCTTTCTTATTGTTCTTTTAAAAATATTTTTAAGAAGTTCAAAGTTACTAATTATATTTTTTTCCTCTCTGAAATATAAATCATAATAATCTCTATATTTTATCACTATTCTTTGTAAGTGACAAATTCTATTAAGTACGCTAGCCTAGATATTTAAATATTAGTTGTTCTTTAAAACCCGTTTTCATATATAGGAGGCTGACGATGGGACCCACTATTTGTATCGTGGGACCTAGCTCTCCTTAGTCTTTTCGCAAAAAATCCACGTAGAAGTATGGTCCCAGTTTTTGGTCTAATATGTCAAGTGCATCTAGAAAACTTTCCAATCTCAATGGTAAAAATAGCCTTGAGCCTGTCCTGTCCTCTCACTGTAATAAAAGGACTTATTTTCTTTTCACTATTTGTTCATTCATTGGACCCAAAGCCGAAAAGCTCTTGCTTGAGCTGCTTCTTCGTTCAACCCAAAAACCCTAGAAGAAGCAGAAGGGTTTATTGCAGCAGAAGCAGCCATGAGTACTATGAAGTTCTGCCGTGAATGGTAAGCTCTTGACCACAAAGAGCCACCTTTCTTTACTGCATTAATCTATTTTTTTTTTTTTTTTTGGGGTTCTTTCTCATTTGTTCTTTTTTTTTTTTTTTTGTAGCAACAATATTCTGTACCCAAAGGAAGACAGGGATCAGAAGATACTCCTCTATGCTTGCCGTAACTGTGATCATCAGGTCCTTCAATTAATTGCTTTTCTCATTTTGATTGATTAATTAATTTGGGTTCAGCTCAGTTCTGTTGATTTTGGGAAAATTTTGGGACTTGGATATTTCTTGTTTTAACTCTAGGAGGCCATTTGTTCATCTCCTTTGACTGTTCTTGGAATTAGCTTAGTGTGGTTGATATTGGGCAATTTAGGAGTTGGACATCGCAAAGGAGGAGCCCTTTTTAGTAATGGTTGCTGCTTGTTTTGACCCACTTTCTCTGAATGACACTATCCACGTTTTTTCTGCTTTTGAATTGGTCCGGCTCTGATTTTGATGAGTTTACTCGGCATGGGTAGAGGTCTGGCATCCTTTTGATTTGATGCATTTGACGACCTTGCGTCACTGGAAGCAGACTTTAGCTGTCTAGAGAATGAATAAAGATGGCCTAGTATCCATTTATGCTCGACAACGGGCTCATATTTTTGACATTCTGGAAGATTTCTTGCCATATTATCTCCTTGTTCGCGCTCAGAAGGAATTTTTGTGTTATATGAAGATAGTTTGCAAGGGACTATTGATGAAGTAGTGACCAAAAACTAAACATATCTCAACATTATTTTACATGGCATATGAGATCTGCAAAACTTTGTGCTTGCCCTTAAACCATGTCACCTGCAAGCTCAAGATATTAGGTGTTGGGCTAACAATGTATATCATCACTCCCAACACTCCATCTCACATGGTGTTGCCTGGTAGAAAGCACTCACACATGGAGTACAACACATGGAGAATATTTTCTTTTAATTCCGATAGGATTTAAACCTAGTCTTTCTTATTTCTAAGTGTTTTTTTTTGCTAATTTCGTAATCCACATAATCCAAAAGCTTAAGCTATTAAGTTTAGACTATGAATTTATATTAACACACCCAACAGGGCTAAATAGTTTGGGTTGGAAACTTTGGAGTGTTTATCATAAATGTAACTTTAGTTGCCAATGAACCTTCAAACTAGTCTCTCCTGTACATTGATGTAACTAATTCTTCAACGGCTTAAGGTGTTATTATCTTGTAGGTTCTATGGACTATGGTGATTTTATGACTCCTGGACTGAGGTTCCCATTCATAAGGAGATTATTAGTTTGGTCAGAATTGGATTTCATAAGTTTGTGGGTCCAAAACAAATTTATATTTTTAAATAGTTTTTGAGGGGGAAGCCTCCCGCGGTTGCTTAGATGCTACTTCTTTTAACTATCATTAGCCAATTGCATCTGCTAGAAGATCTTCATAATGGAGCTTATTAGTAAGCGGTTCCGGTAGTTGTGTGGAGCTGGTGGAGACACTTATCCTGCTAAACACAGAGTTCCACTGAATAGAGATTCTTAATATTGGAACATGGTAGATTAAAATCTAGAAGATATCGCTCCATGGCTTTCCCCCCTTTCGTTGATTTACTATAACAATTTAAAAACTGCAACAATTCTAAGGTGAATCAGCGAGTCTTTAACTGTTTGCATCTTTGTTTGCTCAGTATGAGAGGATAACCCTGCATTTGATTTTTTTAGCGTGATGACCCAAGGCTGGGAGCTGACTGCTGACCCTTGAGTTTTCAAGTGTGGAACAATTTGTTGGCCTCTTTTTGCATGGTGAAGTGCTTGCTTATTTTGCAATTAAAATGGAGAAACCGTAATTTAACTTTTTGAATGCTAGAAACAAGAGAAGCTGGTCCTTCTTTTCATTTTTTTTTGACAAATTAATGTATCCGACAGTAAGCTTTGCATATATAATGATAAAAGTAGGGGACCACAAGGGGTACCATGATATCCAGTCTTACATGTTCATTGCAGTAATAACTACTTGTTTTTTGTAATCATGGTTCAAAGTCGCGGTTTAGGCCCGCCGATTCGGCGGGCGCATTTTCACATCAGTCGTGTCATCGCGGTCCCGACTCGGGCGAGACGCGCGAAACGCTACATAGAGGGCTCAAAAAATGCTGAAAAATCACAACAAAACTAAAAAAAATGCAGACATCAAAATTGACGTATATCTTATCCAAAACATATCACCTAGCACACTAAACATGAAGATAATGCATAAATACATGCGTCACGGTATTAAAATATTAAAATAAATGCATGATTTAGTAAATTATATGAAATTAATTAAATTTAAATTAACTTCTCTTTTTACAAAAGTAAAGATTAGTTTTACATTTCTAGTAAAAATTTAAATTACATGAATTAATAATATGAAATTTTGTCTGGATTCGGTCTCTACTCGGGGCCGACTCGGCCTCGACTCGGGTGACTCAACTGAGTCGGCCCCGAGTCAAGTAAAACAATGCAAAATGTTGACTCGTGGAACGGTTTCCGAATGAGAAAGGCCGTTCCGGTTCTGACTCGGTCAAGTCGGAACCGGAACGGCCTAGTTTTTGAACCATGGTCGTAGTAGCTATCAATCCTAAAGGACAGAGTCTTGGATAAGTTCAACCATCTCTGCACATTGTTAAATTGTTAGAGAGTAGAGAAGTGGTTCTTAAAAGAGAAGCAGTTTGCAAGCTTGAAGTACCTGAATGAAACAATATTAAACTTCTGAAATACTCTTTATGATAGTTTCACTGGGAACCTTCTTAAATTACAATGGAGAGAATAATGGTAATACTCTCAATTATCATAGTTGTTTTGGTATTATATTTAGCCATGAAAGACATTCAATATGAGGAGTGACATGAAAGCATCGGGAAAGGAGAAAAGGAGTCAAGGTAAGATATTAATAGGTGATGCATTGAAGTTTGAATATTCCAGCTACTAACATTTGACTTCCAAAATCTCCACCGCTTATGAGTGTTCTTCTAGTTTCCTTTCTAAAAAAGGATATCTTAAACATATCTGGGTTTGTTCACCATAAGATGTGCTTAAGAATAACAATCTAAATTTTTATGTTCACCATCCTCATAGGAAGCACATGCACTTCAAATGTGAAGTCGTGTCGTGTCGGACATGTGCTGGACTCACCTGCTAGACACACGCATCAATGCACAATACTTTTATTTATTATGTACTTTCTAGAATTCACTGTGTCCATGTGTATCATGTCGTATCGTGTTCGTATCGGCGTGTCTGTCTCCGTGCAACATAAGTAATACATGATTTTCATGGATCCTATCAACTAGACCAGAACCTACTTTTATCCTTATATCTCTTTATATATAATTCTTAATTTCCTCAGGATCTTTAATTAAATTATTATGAACTCATTTTGTTCTGGATCAATGTCTCAATTACACGCCTCATTGCATTTTGGCAAAGATGCTATAAATTACTAACATCCTAAGTTTAATATTACTCATAGTGCTCTTTGATTTAGCTGACTAAACATTCTTAAATAACCACTTAGCAAAAGCTTAAACTGATGGGGAGTGTGCTAACATTTTTTATCAAGCAAACTTACTCTTATAAGCCACACAGAACCATTTAAAGGGAAAAATAAATGAATGTCATGACTCTCTTGGGTCATAGAGAAGGCCTGGAAAAGCAAAACCAAATGGAAGGGTATTGTATTGTAATTAGTTCTTTAAATCGTCAAGGACACAGTTCAGACATTGGAGCTCTCATCACTTGTGCTTTGATGCAAATGTCAGATAATCACTTAGTCAAACTTAGCTGATAGCTCATGGTTCAATGTGTATATGTGGCTAACTTGCAACCTAGTAGACACAATACGTATGTGGTAACAAACGGAGTCAATGATACATTTTATGTTTCATACATGTATAGTAGCATACCGTATATCCAAAGACAATTTGGAGATGAATAAAATGCCTGAGAATGGTGGAGAAGAAGCACTTTGGTACCCATTTATAAGAATAAAGGAGAGACACAGTGTTCTAGGAACTATTTGGAATCAAGTATTATGCTACACAATGGAAGTTTTGAGATCAAGTTTCAACCTTCTTGAGGTCAAGCTCGACTGAATTTTATGACATCTTGCGTACATGATCTTGTTTAATAATTGTTTTCTTTTGAGATAGAACCATATATGCACTCTTTGCAAACCTTGATTGTATTATATGAGAACTTTGAATAGAAATTAAGTTTAATTAAATTGTACATGAGTAATTGCTTCTTTCTTTTTGTTACTTGGTTACTTTGAGCCTGTTTGGTTGTCGTAAGTCGTAAGTGCAAACTCTTTTACAGTTGTAAGTGAGTTAGTTACATACAAGTTTTACAGTGTTTGATTGGTAATGTAAAATTGTAAGTGAAAAAGTGTATTGTGTTTTATGGTATTTGGTTGCCATAATGTGTAAGTTGTAAGTGGAAAAGTTGACCACAAAATTGATTGTTTGGTGATTTTAAAAAAATTAAATAATTTAAAACTAAATAAAAAAATAAATAATTAAAAATAAAAGTAAAGTAAGAACAATAAATATAATGACAAAATAAAAATAATAAATATTAAATATCAAAAATTTTAAAAATAAAAATAAATAATTAAAAATAATTAATAATTAAAAATAAATAAAATCAATTAAATAATTAAAAATAATTAAATTTTAAATAATTAAAAATAAATTTAAATTTATTAAAAATATAATATATTAAAAAATAAAAATAAATATTAAATATATTAAATATTTAAAAATAAAAAATTATCTAATAATCAAAACTTATTAAATTTATATTAAATATTACTAATCTATAAATAAATTAAGAATTAAAATTAAGTGGAATACATTATATTAATTTAGTAATAAAAAAAGATTAATCTAGTAATAAAAAAGATTCTAATATTAAAAATTATTGAATTATTAATAAAAACTTTAATCTAATAATTATATGTAATTTAATAATTAAAAAGAATTTCTCATAATCTAAATAGATTAATCTAATAATAAAAAATATTAATCTAATTACAATTAACTGTCAGCAATATAAATTTGCATGACCACAAAATTACTGTTTGTGCTGCAAGTGGGCCGCAAGTGAGATTTGCATGATCATAAAATTAGCTGTCTGTGTTGCAAGTAGATCGTAATTGGGATGCAAGTGCATTTTACGACATACAGTCTAAACAAACGTTGTAAGGCCGTAAGTCGCAAGTGCCACAAGTGTCACTTGTGACTTACGGCCTTTACGGTGAAACTAACACACCCTTTGCTGCTTGTTCTATATGATGCTTATGTTTACTGATCATCTGTGAATTGAATGTGCTTCCTTCTTTCTTCACAGGAGGTTGCTGATAACAATTGTGTCTATAGAAATGAGATAACTCATGATGTTGGTGAGCGCACGCAAGTCCTACAAGATGTAGCAGCTGATCCTACTCTTCCTCGTACCAAAACAGTTCGATGTGCTGTGTGCAATCATCCAGAAGCTGTGTTTTTCCAGGTTGTTCCCTTTCTTTGACCTTATTTTCAAAATTCTGGCTGATATGTTACTGCAGCATCATCTACTAAACTGCTTGGCTTTTATGGTATGGATAATGTGCATGAGTATACCAGCACTTTGTCCAGTGTTGATCTGTTCAGTAGTCTGATGTGTTGCCATGTCATGCCAAATGAAAAAAGTGGAAAATTGGAGAAAACTGAGAGTTTCGGATCTTACATGTTGCAGTATCTACAGGGGGTTTATATTTAGTTGCCAAAATGTCAACATCCAATTTGGTGTAGGAAATTTAACTGAATTAAAACATGCAACAAATATAAATTCTTCAATTTAATGAATTACTTGTCCTAAGCATGCAATTAAAATAAAGAAATAAAAGAAAGCAAAAGGCTGGCCTGGGGAGACGTAGTCGTGCAGACGCACTGCCCTAGAAGAAAGTTGGCCGGTCTCTCGTCCGGACCTTGAAAGTGGCCTCCTCTCCTAGCGGTAAAAACTCCCCCGGTAGTACACCAGCACCCAACTCAGGACGATGAGTCAGGCCTCTGCTCAGACGGAGATCCGTTGCCCGTAAGTGGAAAAAGATCGTCGAGAACACAGCAAAATCCGATCGCAAGAACACAGTTTCTTTTAACAGAATGTAAGAAATTTGTGGGAGAAAGAGAGCAGATTAATTTCTGTTTCATGTAAAGGATACGTGCAGAGATAGGGTATTTATAACCCTCTGCAGATCTTTCTGTTTGTAACAGCCCGAGAGAATCTGTGATCATGCGCGAGTGGTTGCAACGTGCAGATCTGATTCTCTTGAACGGGTCCAACTCTTCCCGAAAAATCTCAATAGAATTTTAAATAAAAATAAAAAATAAAAACCCAACAAAAATGTAGCAGGTCCAACAAGCCCCTGAATCGAACTGCATTCGTGTCCGCAGGTCGTGGGCGCGCGCCACCCGGCCCGGCCCGGCCCGGTTCGGCGCGTGTGCGCGCGTGTGGGGATGTGGCCCATGGCCCAACACTCATAACAATAGGCATGGGAGGAGTTGGTATATATACTACCTAACCTCCCATCTCCTATCCAATGTGGGGCTAAACTCAAAGGCAAATAAGAGGGAAACTCAAGTTTTTCCCTCCAACTCAAAACACATCCAACATTTGGTAGCTGAGTTTTGTCTGAGAAATAGTAAATCCGAGAGTTCTAAGCAGATTGTGGTAGCAGAATTGAAGAATAACTAGGTTGGATTAAAATTTTACAAGTTAAAAGTGCATGGCGTGGTCTTCTGATTTTAACATTTTGTCTCACGATGTACTGTATCTCACAACCTCAAGATCATTGTTCTCATGGACAAAGTTAGAAGTGATTCAGAGAACCATAATGTCATTTGGGTACCTCATCGAAACTCTATAGCATTCTTTAGGAATATGACACTCTAGGGGATGGATTTTAAATTATGGTGTAGCTAAAGGAAGCTAATGTGGAAAGTTAAAGATAATGTCGAAAGTCAAAGAACTCCAGCTGCAGTGGTAGTAAGTAAAATGACTTAGCAATCAATATCTAAACTTTAGAGTGTGAACCAATAATGAAAGAGAGTAAAATATGGCAACAGGGAAATATTAAAAAGAATGGAAGTGTGCCAGGAGTAGGCATGTCAATTGGTCGGGTCTGGACCCGTACCCGACCTGTACCAGACCCGATTAGACGAGTTCGGTAATCAGCTTTATACCCACGGACTTAAATAGGAGCAAGACCCGTTTATCCTATTAGTAAATAGACCGGGTTTGATTTTACTTGAACTATACCCGAATAGACCCGAACTCGTTTAATTAATAACCTTAACCCTCTTACTCACTCTCTCTTCGCCGCCACCCTCTCCTCTCTCGAGCTCTCTCTCTCGCGTCGCCGCCGCCCTCTCCTCTCTCGAGCCCTCTTTCTCCTCGACGTCACCCTCTCACTTAGGCCTGTCAATGGGTCGGGTTCGGGGCGGTACAAGTGGTACCAAACCCGTACCCGTTTACCCAAGAGGGTGCCATACCCATTCCGTTTACCTGCGGGTCCAGAAGGTGGGTTTCCATACTCGGACCCGCTGTACCCGCGGGTCCAGACCCGTTTACCCGAACCCATAACAAAAGAAAAAAAACAAGATACATAAACAAAAATAGTAACAAAAACACATGAAGAGGGGGGAAAAACTTTTGTAAAAAGAAAGAAATCATGTTTTAGTATCAATAAAGGATGAAATGCAACAAGGTGCAAGAGGTGGAGGGAAAATTTTCGATGAAAGACTTTAATAAAGAAAAAATTTAAAGGAAGGCCGCCTAATTTATTTGGGAAAACACAACAATAGGATCATCCACAAATCAACCAACAGTCTTTAACACTTAAAACACAAATGGATCATTTACTCATGGAGTCTGGAGCCTAGATCTCTAGGGTTTTAATTCTATTAGTATTATTTATATTTATGTTTTGAAATGGGTAAATGGGTAATCAGGTTTGGTTCAAGTAAAATCAGACCCATCCCATTTAATAATCGGGTATACGGGTATACGGGTAAATGGATATGGGTCCAGAGCAGCCATTTTCATACCCGCTTAATCGGGTCGGGTCGGGTCTGGGTCTGGGTCTGAACCCGACCCATTGACAAGCCTACTCTCACTCCTCTCGGACTCTCTTCCCCTGCCGTCGTAGCCCTCTCTCCCCCCTCTCTCGAGCGCGGTCTCTCTCCTCGCCACTACCCTCTCTCCCCTCTCGAGCTCTCTCACCGTCACCCACTCTCCCCTCTCAGCCATAGCCGTGACCGGAGGTGGTGAGGTAATCAGGTCGCGTAATCAGGTTTGGACCCGTCACTAAACGAAACAGGTATGGAAATTGTTGTTCTGGACCTGTGGGTAATCGGGTCAGATCTGCTACCTATAATGGTAATGTAAAATCACCTAGAGGGGGGGTGAATAAGTGATGGCTAATCTAATGGTCACTAAATGCGGAATTAAAAACTTATATGACCTAAACTAAACTTCTTACACTAAACACCAAGTATAACACAAGAGTGTTGCCGAATTTCCCGTGAAGGGCTCTGGACAAACTCCTCAAGATTCCTCTAAATAAGAGTTGAGGTGCCGCGTTGGCTCTCTTGGTTGAATACTAGTGTTAGCAAACAATCCCCAAGCATGTATCAATTAAGCACAATATGTATATCAAGCATATAAAGATGAGCACGATAAAAGCATGCAAGATATAAACAAGGGAGAGAGAGAAAGAGCAATCGCAAACACAAGGGATTTGTTTCGAGGTTCGAGCACCCTTGCTCTACATCCCCGCCTTCGACACACGAAGGATTTCCACTATAATCGATCCCCCGGATCACTCGGTGCCGCAACACCTACAAGCTCTCGGACTCTCTAGTCCCGTACACACCGCAAGCCCACAAGCTTGCCGAGGCCGCACCTCAAACACGGAGTTCACACACGAACTCGAAACAACGCGGACACACACGTCCGCCTCCTCAAAGTAACAAAAATGAACTTTGGTGATCACAACTCTTGATCACCTAAAATCCTCTCACAACAAAGATCCATATAGGATAGGTATAGCAATGGATAGCTCAAGTGTTGTGTGAGAAAACAAGGAAAGAGATGGTGGAGGAAAACTCAAGAAATTCTCTTTTAACACTCTTGATAAAACTCCCCTTTTGATTGGAAGTATTAGCTCTCAATTTAGTGGAGAAAACTTCTTAATAGAGTAGGAAAAACTGGCTTAAAAACTCTCCAAAAATCTTGATGAAAACAGCCCCCAAATGGCCCAATTTATAGGGCTCCAAAAATTAGCCGTTGGAGGCCTGACAGAACTGTCGGTCGACCGCCCGGTCGACCGGCAACGGTCAGAAATCCGACCGTTGGGGCTGCGGTCGATCGGTCGGTCGACCGAGGCCTTTCCAGAGAGCAGAGCTCTCTGGACGGTCGACCGGGTCGGTCGACCGGCCCTCCTGCCAGAACTGGCGTGCACGTCTGTGCACGTCGGTCGACCGCTCGGTCGATCGCCTTCAGGCTTCGGTCGACCGGTCGGTCGACCGGATGAAGCCAGGCAGCACAGTCAAGGGGATTTAAAACTTGGTCTTTTTGAATGAAATAAAATCCCATAAAATCATAGAAAATCTACAAAAATAGTTTTACCAATATACTTTGATAAACAAACATGCTTGCACAAAATCAAGACATGTTACAAATGATTTGGACTATTTTTGTAATATGAAAAAATTGGCTCAAATGAAAAACAGTATTTTCCAAAACTTGATTTTTCCAAACTTCTCCAAATACAAAAACAAGATATTTAAACTCATTTGAAGCATAGAGTGTATGGATCATCACACAAACATGGTGAAATATCTATGTTTTTGACATTAAGCTCTAAAAACGGTTTTGGTTAAAACATGTAAACTAAAATACCAAAAAAAAAACAACCGATATTTTTCTAAAAGAAAACTCTTTTATAAAAACAAACTAAATCAAGAGTGTGTGTGTAATATATACTTGAGCAATCCACCAACTGTTCTATCCTTTACATTTTATCTAAAAACAAATCTTCTACAAAAACAAACCTAGACACAAGTCTTGATCTTGAAGTCTTCACTTGAAGTCTTCTCATCTTCTTGACTTGGTCCAAACACGATCCAACGAGCTCGACTCCTCTTGAGTACTTGATATGGTCTTGATGCATAGGCTCGTGAATCCAAACCGTGCTAGCTCCAAAAACTTGACTTTAAATCCTTTGTTGAAGCTACACAACTACTAAGATCTTGATCATGAATCTGTCACTAATTAAACACAAGATCATTAGTACTATAACTACATGAGTTGATCATCATCAAAACTAGAGTGATGGGTCTTTGGGCCAACAATCTCCCCCTTTTTGATGATGACAAAACTCATGAAGTTATATATGCATGGATTAAAGTAAAGCTTCAAAGAAGCTCCCCCTTAACTCATGCATACCAAATAAACAAATAAATATGCAATGAAGCACATAAATATGTATGCAAATGTATGGAGATAAACATGCTAATCAAGCATAAAACTCATCAAATTTTTTTTCTCCTATTTGCAATACAAAACATATATATGCATAAACATAAAAACTACTCCCCCTTTATGAATAAAGCAAGGAAAACATGCATATATACTAAAAACTTCTCAAATACTTCTCCCCCTTTTTGTCAATCATCAACAAAGGGGTTAAAGTAAAAACAAAAATTTTCTCCCCCCTTTTGTCAAAAGCAAAAATCAACAAAGGGTGACATGAAACAAATCAATAAAGGATATATGCGATATACATTCATGAAGAGGAAGACGCTAAGTTAGCTTCCCTACACATATACATTACATGAAAGAGGGATGACAAGCCCTAATTCACATAACGCATAATATGTAATGCATAAGAGGGGATGTGAAGCTCCCCCTACACACGTGTACCGCATAAAGAAGAGTTGTTAAGCTCCTCAATATAAGATACACTCAACATGAATCTATATGTAGAAGAGATGTTAAGCTCTCCTTGCATATAGGCAATACAAATAAAAAATGTTTTAATTTTTAATTGTTCAAATAAAATTTTGAATTTTTCTCAATAAAACAAATTTTGAGATATCTTGGTAAATCAATCAAATTTTTAAGATACCAATTGTAGTCAAATTTTAAAATACCAATTGTAAAAAAAAATCATGTGGATACCAATTGTAAATAAACATTACAAATTTTGAATTTTTCAAATAGGCAATACATATTGATACCAATTGTAAATTTATAACAAATTTGAAATAGAAACATATTAATATCAATTGAAAAGCCATGCATAAGCTTTATTAAAATGTCAATTGAGATACCAATTGAAAATAAAGTTTTAACTTAAGCTTAGCATAAACTTTGTGCTTTAAATATGTAAATCAATTGTAAAGCAAGCACACGAAAATCATATATATGTATGAAAAGAGAATACCAATAGCAATTGATATTATGGAAATAATGAATCATACATATATAGAAAACAAAATATGAGTATATACAAAATTATCAATTTAGATACCAATTGAAGAGATCCAATGATACCAATTGAAAATAACAATGTAAATTAAGTATATAACTCATAACCTACCACCCTTTATATGCTCAAGATAAAAGATATTCTAATAAAGCTTACAAGGCATACTCGCCCAGCCATCCGCCCATAAAGGTGTAGGAAGGGGTTTTCGAAAATAGGATTTGAAAACATTTTATTGTGAAAACCACTACCCAATGAAGAATAATTAACTAGTTAAAGACAATTTTTGAAAAACTAGTTAAAGATCCTTCAAAACATGAAATCAAATCATATGTTTTTCATGAATCATACTAAATACACAAAAGTTGACACTCAAAGTCCATGAAGCTCAAAAATAATCATGAAACAAAGTCATGAATAAACAAATAAAAGGTGAGTGCACAAGAATCATGTAATTAGCATTTTCATGAAAATAGTCAATAAAGCTCAAATTAAACATGAATATTATTTTCTCAAACAAAACATAAAAATTTATTTTTCATTAAAAACAATAAACTTCATGGTATATGTATGATTTATCTAAATCTAACAATATGCATACATATCCCAAACATAAAAAGAGTCTATGATATAATTTGCATGAAGGCAAGAGACTCACGGGTATACATGTACATTTATTAGATTTGAATACAAAAATAGCATATACATGAAGCAAAACATAAAAATAGGCAAAACAAGTATAAATGAGAGAATCATCAAAACTAGCCTATACATGTGCATAAAGTGAGTACAAATGAGCAATGAAGTGCAAACGTATATAAATCAAATGTTGCTCACTATTTGTCCATGTATAAATACGAGTTTTGACAAAAACTACATTTAAACTAGTATATACCACATAAAGCACAAAAACACATGAACATGCTAAAAATATCATATGAATGAAAAAGCATGTAAATAAAATAGGAGTTTTAGAGATAGTTACCAAACCAAAGAACTATGCTCCAAAGCTCCAAAACATGGTGGTTGTCCCACCAAACCTCCTTGATAGCGATGCATCAAATATGTGTTCATCATGTCCATGAGCATCCACCATCAAGACACCATCCCTCTCACGTTTTGTGAGAGCCCTCACCTACATAAAAAACACAAGGTGGGGATTTTGGTACCCATTTTCTTTTGGGTCCTTGAGGGTTAGTCTTGTAAGGCACCCAAACATTTTTATTATTAGCAAAATTTAAATGATGAATCTTATCAAACAAAACTTTGCTAAATGGCCTTTGCGGCCACAATGTGTACACTTGTACACCTTAGTATGCATATGAGTGTGAGTGTGAGCATGACGTGCAACATAAGCATATGCATGATGAGGATGATGTGCATGTACATGTGGAACTTGTTTCTTTGAAAACAAGGTTTCCAATCTTTTATGATTAAATGCACACGAGCTCAAGGTTGAGCTCAAACAATTTATTTTATTTTTCAGAACATTTATCTCATTTTGATTAATGGTGGCATGTAAAGCATGGTGAGATAAAGAATCATTTTTCTTATTCTTTTTAGAAACATTTTCTTTTTCTTTTTCAATCATTTTTCTTTTTAAAGAAGTGTTTTCTTGAAAAGCAACTTCTTTTTGTTTTTCCACCAAAGTAATTTTATTTTTCAAATTAGTGTTTCCTTCACAAAGATCATTTAATTTAGACATCAAGGAAACATTCTCATTTTTCAAAATTTCATTTTCTTTTTCAATGCATGCAACCTTATTTCTAAATGAATCATTTTCTTTTAGCATGCAATCAAAATTCTTTTTCAAATTTTTATTATCTTTTCTAAGCATGTCATATTTTTCAAGTAATTGTTTACAAAATGAAGTAAGCTCATCATATGACATGTCATCTTCATCTACCTCGGATTCGGTAGTTACCTCAAGGGGGTTATCCCCTTGGACCATATAGCACAAGTTGGAGGCTTCACTTCCAACATCCGAATTGCTCCCCGCATAATATAGATCCTTTTCGCCGAGGGAGGTGATGATGTTCCATGCTACAAAAGCCGAATCAATATTAGAAACCCTAGATAAATAATCATCATTTAGGGCTGATTTTATAGCATGAAGGGCTTTTGCATTAGCCTCAAAATTATTGCCATTTAAACAATATGAATTTTTAGAGATGGCAAGATAAACATGAATGCCTAGGGCTTTGAGGTACAAAGACATCTTAACCTTCCAAGTTTGGATGTTAAGAATGTCAAACATGGGTGGTGACATGAAGTCCATAGTGTGTGTACAAATATTGTGATTAGCCTAAAATGAGGATCTTTAACTCTAGGTTGTAAGACCCAAATCAAGAGCACTTGGCTCTGATACCAATTGTAAAATCACCTAGAGGGGGGGTGAATAGGTGATGGCTAATCTAATGGTCACTAAATGCGGAATTAAAAACTTATATGACCTAAACTAAACTTCTTACACTAAACACCAAGTATAACACAAGAGTGTTGCCGAATTCCCCGTGAAGGGCTCTGGACAAACTCCTCAAGATTCCTCTAAATAAGAGTTAAGGTGCCGCGTTGGCTCTCTTGGTTGAATACTAGTGTTAGCAAACAATCCCCAAGCATGTATCAATTAAGCACAATATGTATATCAAGCATATAAAGATGAGCACAATAAAAGCATGCAAGATATAAACAAGGGAGGGAGAGAAAGAGCAATCGCAAACACAAGGGATTTGTTTCGAGGTTCGAGCACCCTTGCTCTACATCCCCGCCTTCGACACACGAAGGATTTCCACTATAATCGATCCCCCGGATCACTCGGTGCCGCAACACCTACAAGCTCTCGGACTCTCTAGTCCCGTACACATCGCAAGCCCACAAGCTTGCCGAGGCTGCACCTCAAACACGGAGTTCACACACGAACTCAAAACAACGCGGACACACACGTCCGCCTCCTCAAAGTAACAAAGATGAACTTTGGTGATCACAACTCTTGATCACCTAAAATCCTCTCACAACAAAGATCCATATAGGATTAGGTATAGCAATGGATAGCTCAAGTGTTGTGTGAGAAAACAAGGAAAGAGATGGTGGAGGAAAACTCAAGAAATTCTCTTTTAACACTCTTGATAAAACTCCCCTTTTGATTGGAAGTATTAGCTCTCAATTTAGTGGAGAAAACTTCTTAATAGAGTAGGAAAAATTGGCTTAAAAACTCTCCAAAAATCTTGATGAAAACAGCCCCCAAATGGCCCAATTTATAGGGCTCCAAAAATTAGCCGTTGGAGGCCTGACAGAACTGTCGGTCGACCGCCCGGTCGACCGGCAACGGTCAAAAATCCGACCGTTGGGGCTGCGGTCGATCGGTCGGTCGACCGAGGCCAGGATACAGAGAGCACAGCTCTCTGTCCGGTCGACCGGTCGGTCGACCGGGGCCTTTCCAGAGAGCAGAGCTCTCTGGACGGTCGACCGGGTCGGTCGACCGGCCCTCCTGCCAGAACTGGCGTGCACGTCTGTGCACGTCGGTCGACGCGTCGGTCGACCGCCTTCAGGCTTCGGTCGACCGGATGAAGCCAGGCAGCACAGTCAAGGGGATTTAAAACTTGGTCTTTTTGAATGAAATAAAATCCCATAAAATCACAGAAAATCTACAAAAATAGTTTTACCAATATACTTTGATAAACAAACATGCTTGCACAAAATCAAGGCATGTTACAAATGATTTGGACTATTTTTGTAATATGGAAAAATTGGCTCAAATGAAAAACAGTATTTTCCAAAACTTGATTTTTCCAAACTTCTCCAAATACAAAAACAAGATATTTAAATTCATTTGAAGCATAGAGTGTATGGATATGATCCACTACACAAACATGGTGAAATATCTATGTTTTTGACATAAGCTCTAAAAACGGTTTTGGTTAAAACATGTAAACTAAAATATCAAAAAAAAAACAAACCGATATTTTCTAAAAGAAAACTCTTTTATAAAAACAAACTAAATCAAGAGTGTGTGTGTAATATATACTTGAGCAATCCACCAACTATTCTATCCTTTACATTTTATCTAAAAACAAATCTTCTACAAAAACAAACCTAGACACAAGTCTTGATCTTGAAGTCTTCACTTGAAGTCTTCTCATCTTCTTGACTTGGTCCAAACACGATCCAACGAGCTCGACTCCTCTTGAGTACTTGATATGGTCTTGATGCATAGGCTCGTGAATCCAAACCGTGCTAGCTCCAAAAACTTGACTTAAATCCTTTGTTGAAGCTACACAACTACTAAGATCTTGATCATGAATCTGTCACTAATTAAATACAAGATCATTAGTACTATAACTACATGAGTTGATCATCATCAAAACTAGAGTGATGGGTGTTTTCCATTGATTTGCAAAAGGGGAAACTTACAAATAAAAGTTTGAGGAGCTAATTACAAGTATTCTTAAAAAGATTACAAGTAGATCCCCTCAGAGATTCTGGAGAAGTGTGCCGATAGGAGTCTGGTCAGCGCGCGCCACTTTGTCCCTTTGACGATGCGAGCGATGAGATTCCCTTCTCGCCTGGTTCCGGGAATCAGAGAATAGAGGATTGGTAGAACCCTCTTGCTGCTTCTCAAAATCGCCTTCGATAAGGAATTCCTTCTCGCCTGGTTCCGGAGATTCCTTGAGAAGAAGGACGATGTTAGGGTATCAACACCCTGGATAGAGAAAGCAATTCTCTAAAAGGTCTCTGAATTCGAGAACGCACGGTGCGTTATGAAGAAGCCTCAGTCGAAGAAGCTAATTGATCGATTCTTGCGATCAGAAGGCAATTGATGGCTCCTTCCTCTGCAATCCGATCTCTCTTGATTGGTCCCGTTCTCTCTGTACCCCTGGCGGGTTATTTATAGGGAGAGCAAGGGTATAATCGTCCCCTTTGAAGATATAGAAACAGATTGAACCGAATCTGTTTGAATCTGGAAAGTAGCCTTGCTGCGAGGCTATAATAGCTTCCGCGGAGCTAGAAAATGGCAAGTCGGTTGATCTTTCCGATTTGTTATGATCCTTTCCATATCGTTGAAGGATTTTCCCTGATCCTCTTACTCGTTTCAAGAGAGTCAAGAGATTGTGGCAATCACCTGCCATATTTGAATCCTGATTGGATTTGATTTGTTTTGAATCCGATCTTATCAGGGGATTTGATTGGTCAAAGGTTGACCATAGCAGGCTGATGGCGGAGCTGCCCGCTTTGAAGCTCATAGCGGAGCTAGAGGCAATTCCTTGCGAAGTCCGAAAAGAGGGTCTTCGGCGAAGCTGTCAGTTAGCTTCCTGGCGATGCTCTGGATGATGTAAGCCTCTCAAGCGAGGCTATCTCCTTGGGCTAATGTAATGCTAAATGCTAGCATTTTAGACCTGCTGAGGTCTGTTTAGAAACAATCCGGGTTCACTGTTCTGCTTGCTGGATCAGTGGAGTCCAAACCGCTTCCTTGTCCCTTAGAGTGGGTGAAAACTGGTCTTCAGCTCGTCTGTCACTTGTCTTTTGTAAATGTCAACAAGTTTAGACATCGTTCGGACCAATGAGAATCTTGTCTTTTTTAAGTGTCAACAAGACCCCCTTCAAAGTTTTCGAAAGTCTGCAATAGCCCAGACTTCGAAACACTTTGAACTGCTGTGATGGTGGTGTGGAGTATGAACATCGCCATGATGGTTGAGTTCAGCTTCGCTTTCAATCCTGCTTTGGGGTGTAGATTCGCCGAGGAATCATGTAGACTCGCGTCTGGGTAGCTTCGCGGCCAGGTAAGTTCGCTCTGGAACATCTGTCGCTTTCCCGAGGCCAACTGCCGTGGGCCAGTTACGAGGAGGATCATTCCTTCTTTTGCGCCAATCGAGAGAGATGTTCTCCGATTTGCACGTTTCCAAGGGAGGATATTCCCTTTCTTCTAGGCGCAATAAGTGCCTTTTATGAGGGAGACGTTCTCTTCCCTTGTACGGTTCCAATGGAAACCGTTCCTGTTATCAAGGCGCAGTAAATGCCTTGAATGCGCTCGTGCTTCCACGCTTGAGGTGATCGCACTCAGGCCATGGGGCCTATAAATAGGACGCTTGAGGTCCTCTGAAGAGAAGTGCCTTGCCTTTCTTCTTCTCTTCTCTTGGTTGAGAGAGATACTCAGATCTCTGAATTAGTGGGAAAAACCACTCTGGTTGTCTAACCGGCCAAGGACCAGTAAGTCTTGATCATTCAAAGACTTCACTGCTTTTAGGGAATTCATCTCCCTTGATTTAGCTTTGGCAGCTCGCTTCAGGGATTAGCTTCCCTTGTTCTTCATCTTGCAATTGGCTGCTGCAGAGAAGGATCTCATCATAGCTTTCTGTGAAGCTATCATCTTGGCTTGATCAGTGAAAGATCGTTGCTTGTTAAGTCCGCTGCGCAGGCAGGACTTGGGACTTGGCTTCTTCAATAGTTGAGCCAGTCTTGCCATATTGGTGAGGTTGAGACTGTTCTTCACAAGATCAGTCTGACTTTGCCGTATAGGCGAGGCTAGGACTTGGCGTTTGCTGAGCCAGCCCATGGTTGCTGTGCAGGTGGAACTTGTCCTCTGCTGAAGTCGGATTGCTTTGCCGCTGAAGAATCTGACTTAATGTTTTTGCAGCTCTTTCTGTGCTTAACTGCTAACTTGCTTCAATTTGCCTTGCAGCGAGCTATGCTTGCCAGTCTGGTGACTTGATGGAAGAAGCCATAAAATTGCCTTATGCTTCCCCGGTTGAAGCTTTACTTTTAAGCAGGAGGAACAATTCGGGGCAGCGGGTGCGCGTCCCAGAGGCTGTTGGCAGCCTCTTATCCGAGATGATTCGATCTGAGGTGAGGCTGGTTGCCGACTTTCAACTTTGGTGGCCTTCGTCGGGGACGATCCACTTCAGGGGAGTGAGCCTCACGCACGCGTCAGATCCGCGTCATCAAAACTAGTTCCCATTATATGGGATCTGTCGTGTTGGCGGCGATAAGTTTTATTGCCAGGCTTCAACAAAAATGGCCTGATAAGACCCGCCATTTTGTGGAGAAAAATGACCGTGTCCCGGTGGCAGAACTGGTTAAGCCTTGTGCAGGAGGAAGGCCTTTCGTGTCCAGTTGATCTGGTCTGGAAGCAGATAAAACCGCTTGTATGCCTTTTATGCAAATGGCCTTGCTAGGCAACTATGTGTGTTGTATGAAACACAACTTTGATGTAATATCAATGTACCCTTGCTTTTAAATCAATGAAAGTTCTTTGTCTGATCATTTGATTTTTTTGCTTGCTTTTGAGAGTTTGGCCATTGCTGGGCTGAACTGTATGCAGAATTAAGGACATTGTCCTTCCTTTGAATGATCTTTGCGAGACTGGCATGTCCCGCAAATAGCAGCCTCTTTGGCGGGCTAAGGTAGACTTCCTGGCGAAGTCTTTGAAGGTTTGTGCGAAGCCCGCACTTTGCTCCTGCGCGGAGTTAACCCTTTAGTGGGGTTGAACCGTCGCACTTTGGGAAAAGCGCCTCAGGCGCTTCGGGCACTGTTTCGAATTAATTCGAAACGGCGGCATGTGCCCTTTTTTGAGGCCTTGATTTAGGCGCTGACTGGCCTATAAAAGCCTGATCGGGCTGATCATGGGAGAGATCTCCTTTTTTCAGAGAAATTTCTGTCTTTTCCTCTCCTTCTTCCTCCTTTGCTTCAGAGTACTTCGAGAACTCTTGCAGTTCTTCAATGGCGCCCAAGAGACGAGCGGGTAAGGAAGTAGCGACTTCTGCAGTGGAGGGCCCTCCTCCTCCGGTCATTGAACGACCAATCACTGGTAAGAGACTCCTTTCCCAGATTAGGGATGATGGTCTTCTCTTTTTGGAGTCGGCGCTTGGCCATTAGGACGATCGAATATGATCTGTCCTTATCAGGGAACTCGTTTCCCTTAACTTCCCTATTTTGCTTGCACCAGGGAAGTAAGAACTGAACAGTTCTTCTCTTGGGCTTCCATAAGAAGCCATTGCTTGGGCAATCTTCGTCCTGTTGAGGAACAGGATATGGGTCGTGTGCCTTCAGTCATGGCCACGAAGGGTGACTGTCAACCATAACGTCCTTTTGATGACGTCAGCGCTTAGGGCTATGCCACTTCCTGCAAAGATGCAGTTTTACCTGTGAAGCGAAGCTTTTATCAAAGCTATTATCCCCACTGTCCTTGCTTACTGGGCGAGGCTATGCCTTAGCGAATTTTTGTGTCTTCGCGTCGATTTGATTGGTGAACTAATCATAGTTCATTTTCTTTTTTTTTTTGTTTTTGCAGTTCATTACGCCTCCGGCCTCCAGAACAGTCTATTTGGCGTAACCAGTCGAACAGGAAGCCTCAGCTTGCAGTTCCTTGGGCAGGCCTCCTTGTTCAGTGAGCCGAGCCCCCTTGTACGGGATACGCTCATTCAGAGTGGTGGCCCGCAGGCCATGCGGAGCATTTTGACTACGGCTCCGTTTGAAGATATCGACCGTCAGGCTTACAAAAAGCCTGACTTCATGTTCGGGGATGCTGCACCTGATCCCGATCGCCAGCTGCAGGCCGGCGAAGGCCAGTGGGTCTTCCAGTTGGATGGCGAGAGATTCTATCTCCCATCTACTAAGCGGCATTTCGCTTTGCCTTCCTTTGCGAGCGTGACTCAGGCTCGGAAGATGGCGTGGGGCGTGAGCCTAAATGCTGAGTCCGTCCATGTCGGGAGACTGTCGTATAAGTCCGGCTATTCAGGGGCGGGCTATCCTCGTAGCATAATAGGGCTATACCCTGGGAAGGTGGCGAGGGACCTTCCAGTAGGAGAGAATCCAGCTGCGGCGCCGACCTTTGGCACTCAGTTCTGCGAAGTTGACGGGAACTATCCCGCCACGGACTTCAGGGCTCCTGGTTGGGTCCACCCTCCTAGGTCATGGTGGGTGGAGTTGACCAATTATATCCTCAATCATTTTGAGGGGGAATTAGAGAGGTTGAACCTCTATGAGGCCGTCAGGGCGACCTGCTACGGCATTGAGATGAAGGTGGCGTGCTTCTACGCCATCCTAGAGTTGTACTGCCCGGCCTCGGGGACTTTCTTCACCCCAGTTGGTGAGTTGGGCATGGCCCTGCATGAGATGCAAGAGATCTCAGCTTTGCCCTTCGGGTCTCTTCCATATGAAGAATATTTTCCGTGCGACACGGAGTTGGCTCTCTTGGAGAAGCAAGAGCCTGCCTTGCTTGAGACATATCGGGAATTGATGTGCCACCTACACATTTGTTCCAGTATCCACACTGGTGGTAAGGGCAGCTCGAAGAGCTTGAAGAGCTGGGGGAGCTACTTGTTCCCGGACATGACTAGTGTGCCCGAGGCAGCTCATTGCGGAGTTGCCGAAGAAGACATCTTGGCGAGGATGGAGGTGCGCGCTGAAAAGGACATCGTCGTGACCGAAGATGATGGTCCTTTCGAGAAGGGTGATGTTCTTCGGAGCTTTCACCATCAGGCCCGTCGGCCTATGTCTCGCAAGGCGTTGCTGGCTGGCTTCTTAACCATCTGGTTAAAGAAGTGTGTCGTACCTTCTTCTTCGGGTGACATTGTTCACCCAAATGTGCTGCTGCCTGCCGTCCGCTTGGTCCATGGCCACCGTCTGGGTCTCCTCCCGGCCATGGTGTGTTGTATTCAGAGGGGCCTTCGTATACTGACGGAGGCTTTCTGCAGGCCGATGGCGTCAAGGCGGGGGAAGGGTGCCGTCCTGCCTTGTGACGGGCCCAATCCTAGGGTAGGTTTGCCGTACACCTACTTGATGGCGTGGTTCGCCTTACACTGCCCCGGTTTGATTGGAGCTGGGGAGGATCCACCTCAGGGTGTTCAAACGGCGCTTCTCCGTCGTTTTGAAAGCTGTCTGTGGCAGAAACTTATGTGGCCGAGGCCCGTAAGTTAGTGCGTCGCTATGACGCTTATAGCCTGTTCCGTTGCTTTCCTCGCCTGCGGAGTGCAGGATACAACGAGGAATTCCATGATGTGGAATCAGGTCGATCCCCCATGAGTCGGGGTGTTTCGAGTGGCTGGTCTGTATCCGGCCCTCGCATTTGCTGTACCGGAGTGGGGATACCTGCTACATGGAGCCCTACATCCCGAGCCGGTTCGCCCGCCAATTTGGGTATGACCAGTTGTATGTGGGCAACCCGAATCCGGACCTGGCTTTCATGGGGAGCCTCATTGATGGGGCTCGTGCTTGGCGGTTCTTTACCGCGGATGACACTGGAGCGTGGCTACGCACGCCGTCGAGGGATCCCGGCCTATGGACGACCCTGTGTTTCTGCCAATGGTATGCAGCTTCGAACTCCGCGCCTCCTGGATTCAAAGTCAATAGTTCAGGTGTGAAGTTGATTTCCCATCGGCTGAGGCAGAAGGCTTCTGATAAGATGGAGGGCAAACGAGTCCGTGTTCCTGGCATAGAGGAGTTCATCGCTGTGGATGATAGCGAGGCTTCTGATGCAGAGAGCCCGTGCTTCGAGGCAGAGACAAGGCCTGATGCCCCCGAAGCTGGGCTTGTGAAGCCGGCTCTGGTGTAGTGGGAGCAGCTCTCCCACAGCATGTGGAAGAAGTGGAGGAAGAGGACTCTGAGGTCCACTTCAAAAGGAAGCGTGGGAGTGGATCCCGTAGGAAGTCGTCGGCGAAGAAGCCCCGTCGCCAAACTCCTACCATTGTGGTGGAGGGTGAGCCTTCTGCTGCGCCTCCTTCTGCTGCTCCATTAGTGGCTGAGCCGTTGGTTGATGAACCGACTACTGGTAAGATTGGACCCATCTAATATGCCTTCAGCGCGCTTTACATGACTCATCATTTGCTTTTTGTTGCAGGAGCTGAGGCAGTTGGAGAGCAAGGGGAGCACTACGATCCCCTGTTCACTTATGGAAGTGCAGCGGGTTCCTTTGCTCGCTCGGAGGAGTCCGGAGGTGATGCGGCCGATATTGGCCCTTCGGGCGCTGGGACTTCTAAAGGAAGTCCTATGGCATCCAGCTCTGCCGGGTGGTCTGCGGAGGAATCGGCGAGTGGACCGGCTATCCGCGTTGAGTCTGGCAAGAACTTTCCGATGGGACCCCTGGATTCCGATGCGGCTGACGAGGTGACATCGGCCTTCGGTAAGACTAAGATCTCTTGGTCCTCGCCTATTTGTTGCGTCTCCTTTTTGACCTTGGTTTTGTTGCAGGCATTCGTCCCCAAGGTGCATCAGCTTCGAAAGAAGCGGAGGGTCCTCCTGAAGGGTCAAAGGGCGATATGAGCGCTTCGGCCGGGGCAGACGCAGCTGTGTTAGACGCGCTGTATGGCGACCTGCTTTTTATCAGCCCAAATCAGCGGAAAGCCCTGGGGTTGAAGAGGCGGCAGTCCCGGAGGTACCCTCACTCCCGGTCACATCAACGAGTGAGGTGCAGACTGTTTTGCCAAACATGGCACTGAGGGTGATTGTGAGCCCTACCTCCCCGACGCTGGTAGTTGAGCCTGCTGCTCAAGAGGCGGTGGCTGGCGTGCTGGTGTCGCTGAGCACTCCGCCGAGGTCTCCTTTGGCTTGCCCTGCTGCAGTCGATGTTCCCGCTTCTTCTTCCGCGGTGGTGTCGACTAGGTTGGTAGATTGCTCCGAGGTTGTCTCAAGGATTGATGAAGCTGAGAATGACTTCATCGGTAATCTGGTCGACAGCTTCTATAACAGTTTGGAGCAGACTATCGGTCTCGTCTTGAAGGGCTCGCCTGTGCCATTTTCGAAGCTGAAAATGGTTCTCTCCCGTGGCATTGAGTGTATCCGGGACTTTGAGGGGTACCATCAAGCTACTGCTCTGGAGCTCCTGGTGGATGACCTTGAGAAGGACGTGGAGGAATGGCGCCATTTCCATCGATCCGATGCAGCGTCTTTGGCTGATGAACGGCTCGCACGTCTTGTCGCCCAGAAGCGCGAGGCTCAGCTCGCTGCTCAAGAGGCTGTTGAGGCTATCTCCTCTGACTTGAGGTCCTTGGAGGCAGAGGAAGCAGAGGTTGGGAGTGCAATTGATGCTTCCAACAGTGCTCTTCTTGACGCTGAAGATAAGATCAAGAGGGCTGAAGAGATGATCCGAAAGGCAAATCTCCTCTTGTCCAAAGCTACGCAGATGCGTCATGAAGAGTCTGCGCGGCTTAAGCAGCTCAGGGCTCGAAGTGAGGAGCTGGCGGAGCAGAAGTCATCACAGATGGCGACTTTGGCGGAGACCGAGGCTCGTCTGGCTCAGGCAGTGGACTTTGATGAGGCTGAGCTAAGATCACAGGCGCTGGCCCAGGCTGCTGATGACAGGAGGACGAGGCTAGCTTCGCTTGGAGATCGGATCCGATCTTATCATGTACGCCTATAGGCTCCTCCATGTATCCCATTCTTCTGGATTAATAGAAACATTTTTCTTTTGTCGTCTGTTGTTTGTTTGGATAATGAGGCATGGCTGTCTGTTGGTTCAGAGGTCGCAATGACATAACCAATTGAGAGGTTGCCAGTCTCGAGGTTAGCCCATTGCGGGGCTAAAAGGGGAGATACTTGCCTTTTGTAAATGTCAGCAAGCATCGAGATTGAGACTTAGCTGTCTGCTGGTTCAGAGGTCGCAATGACATAACCAATTGAGACGCCGCTAAGCTCAATGGTAGATGAGACTTGGCTATCTGCCAGTTCAGAGGTCGCAATGACATAACTGGTTGAGAAGCCACCAAGCTCAATAATGAGTGATACTCGTTTTTTGTAAATGTCAACGAGTATCGAGACCTGTCTTTTGTAAATGTCAACAGGGCTCGGATTGAGACTTAGCTGTCTGCTGGTTCAGAGGTCGCAATGACGTAACCAATTGAGACGCCACTAAGCTCAATAGCAATGGAGTTTGGGAATAGTCTCGTTTTCACGGGGAGAAACGAGGGAATCGCTGTCATAGGTTTAGTGTTAACGTAACAGCGGAATATATGTGGTCCTACCATTCTATGGATGAGAATTGGTAAGTGATTTTGGAGGTCTCATTTTCTCGGAGAGAAACGAGGGAATTGCTGCCATAGGTTTAATGTTAACGTAACAGCGGAATATATGTGGTCCTACCATTCTATGGATGAGAATTGGTAGGTGATTTTGGAGAGGGAATCAAGTGGGAACAGGTCCCTTGGGATTTTGAGCAAACCCCAGCTATCAATAGGTTTGATATGTTTGGAGAAAGAGAAAGGCTCTCTTTGTGCGCATTCCGGACGCGCGGATCTCGATCAGAGGTGTAATGTTAACCTGATCGAGAGCAAGATCCTTGATTAAGGATAATACTTTTTAAGAATTTGCCATTGATCGGCATCATGAGGAGGTCGCCATCTGCAGTTGTAAGGCGGTATGCTCCGTTTGAATAGACTGTCTCTATCACAAACGGTCCTTCCCATTTAGGCTGAAATTTGCCTTTGGTCTTGTGCGTCATAATCATCGGTCGTCTGACGGCTAAGACTAAGTCTCCTTTCTGGAAGACTCTCTGCTTGACCTTCTTATTGAAGGCTTTTGACATCCGAGCCTGATATAGCTCGATATGTTGCTGAGCTTGCAGCCGCTTCTCGTCCAGGGCTTCGAGCTCTTGAAGACGCAGGCGATCATTGTCTTCTGATGTCATCTTGGTAGTCAAGGCTACCCGCAATGATGGCACCTGGATTTCCAATGGGATGACCGCTTCGCACCCATATATCAGGGAGAAAGGCGTATTGCCTGTCGGTGTCCGAACCGTAGTCCGGTAGGCCCAAAGGCATTCACCGAGCTTTTCGTCCCAATCTCGCTTGTTCGAGGAGACAAACTTCTTGAGCAGCTTGATGATTGTCTTGTTGAATGCCTCTGCCAAGCCGTTGGCAGCAGGATTGTAAGCTGTTGAAGCCATATTCTGAATTCGGTATTTATCGCAGAACCGATAGAATCCTTGGCTTATGAATTGGGGACCATTGTCATGGATGATCCGCCTGGGGACACCAAATCGATGGATGACGTGGTGCTTGATGAAGCTAACCAAATTGGAGGTTTTAACTTCGGCCAACGGTGTGGCCTCTGCCCATTTTGAGAAGTAATCGGTTATTGCCAGGATAAACCGGTGACCTCTTGTCGAAGAGGGACTGATTGGCCCTACGACATCGATTCCCCATGCTTCAAATGGCCATGAAGCAACAGTAGGGTGGAGCAACTCCGAAGGTTGGTGTATGAAGTCTGCATGGACCTGGCACGCCTTACACCTTCGTGCATATTGGGTGGTGTCGGCCATCATGGTCGGCCAGTAGTACCCAAATCTGTGCAGCCTGTCTTTAAGCTTTGGACCTGGCTGGTGAGCTCCGCAAATGCCATCATGTGCTTCTTTAAGCACTTCCTGTGCCTCTGAATGAGAGAGACAACGGAGGAGAACACCGTCATATGAACGACGGTAGAGTGTCTTCAAAGTGGGATCATAGTAGAAACGGAGCGACCTTCGTCTGATGGACGCTGCTTCTTTGGGATCGTCTGGAAGCAGACCGTGTAGAGCATAGTCAATGAGAGGGAAGCGCCAATCCCTCGGCTCAAGATCCATGGAGACATTATAGACTTCTTGGATCCTTAGTATGTGCTTGGAGCATACAAGATGTCGGGTTGCGACTGTGAGGTGATACTCGGTGTCGGCCGGTAAGGCTAGCGTTGTCGCTAATGCAGCGAGAGCATCCGCCTTGGTATTTTGAGATCGGGACACATGCCCAATGTAGAAGCCTTCAAATAAGCTAGCCAATTCGATGGCTGTATGATAATAAGGCACCAAGTCTTCATGACGGACCTCGTATTCGCCTTTAACCTGATTTATGATCAGCTTTGAATCGCCATAAGCTTCAAGGTAGCGTACCCCCATTCCATGGGCGAGCTGGAGGCCAATGAGCAGAGCATTGTATTCCGCTACATTATTAGAGCATGATTCTGTCAAGGAGAATGCTCTGGGAAGGATATGATCCTGTGGGGAGATAAACACAACCCCCACTCCGGCAATAATCTTTCCTTTGGGCCCATCCGCGATGCTCCATCAAAGAACATCTGCCACACTTCCTCTACTGAGGTTGCATTAGACTCGAAGACTTCATCAGGGATGTCTTCGTGAAGCTTTGAATGTTCCGGGACTGGATGCGCAGCCAAGAACTCTGCAAGGGCTTGACCTTTAACTGCCTTCTGAGGAGTAAAGGTCATGTCGTATTGAGACAACAGAAGTGCCCATTTAGCCAATCTTGAATTCAGCGACCCTGGCTTCGTCATGAGAAGTCGTAAAGGGTTTACTCTGGAGATGACATGTATGGTTTGGCCAACCAAATAATGTCGTGTCTTCTGGACAGCGAAGACGAGAGCTAAACACTCTTTCTCAATAGGATTGTAGCGAGATTCCGCTCCTATGAGAGTCCTGCTCAGATAATAAATGGCCTGCTCATGGCCATTGTCATCCTTCTGAGCGAGGAGGGCGCCGAGGGAATAATCCAGAGCTTTTACATAAAGCAAGAATGTTTTCCCTGATGTAGGGGCCACTAAGACCGGAGGTTTTGTGAGATACCTCTTAATATCTTCATAAGCTTCTTGACAAGCTCGATCCCATATGAAGGCAGTACCCTTCTTCATGAGACGGGTGAACGGTTGGCAGCGGCCCGAAAGATTTGCTATGAATCTTTTGATGTAGGCTAATCTGCCTTGCAAGCCTCGGAGCTCTTTGAGGTTCCTTGGTGGATGCATGTCCTGGATGGCTTTGACTTTGTCTGGGTCCAGATGGATCCCTTTTGATGTGACAATGAACCCAAGGAATTTGCCACTAGACACCCCAAGAAGGATTTTGTCGGGTTCATTTTCAGCTGATGAGCCCGCATTATGTCGAACATCGTTCTCAGATCGCGAAGATGTTCATTTTTGCTGCGGCTTTTGACGGCAATGTCGTCAACATAGCACTCCACCGTCTTTCGGAGATGGTCGCGAAAGATCATGCTCATCGCCCGTTGGTAGGTTGCTCCGGCGTTGAAACCATATATTGTAGTGGTGGTTGCAGACAACCTGTACAGTGGTATGCCGAGGAAGTAGAGGAGCCTTTTGGGGATGATGCTGAGAGCAGACCCCGGATCGACTTGTACTCTTTCAATGCAGGTTGAACCGATATATCCGGTATAGTACAGAGGTCGGTCATGCTTGTTGTCTTTGAGAAGCAAATCTTCCGCCGTGAAGGTAATGGCAGGTACCTTTGACTGCGCGTGATGGCACTCTGAGCAGGGAGGCTGCATCTCATCACCAGGGATCTCAGGCATGCATGTCAGAAAGGACTCTGAGTTGGCTAGCGCATCTCTGAGTGCCTCTCTCGTCTCTTTAGAGAGACGAAGTAGCTCGTGTATTGTGATACGAGCCGGGATATTGGCTAAGTGGGCCAATATATCAAAGCGAAAGGGCGTGGCTAACCCTTGGCCTGGCGGTTTCTTCAACACATGGTCGAATCGCACCTCCTTAGGCTTCTCCTTCCCTTTGGTCAGGACTGGAGTGGATGCCGGCATTGGTACTGACGTCATTTGCCGTTGTATCTCGTCAGTAGATTTGTCATATTGCCTTTGATATGACTTTCCAGACCGGGTGCCCGTCTGTTGAGGCGCATCTGCCCGCGCTGCACAGGCATGCTTTTCTTCTTCAGAATCGCTGAGGGAAGCCGAAGTAAGATTACCATCGTCTGGTAGGACAGAGATGACATTGCAGGACTTGCCCTTTTTGCTGGAGTCCTTCGACGTCCGCTGTACGTCTTGGACGAGGTCAGGGTGTATCCACATAACTTCCCCTGTCTCCAATGTCAAAGGGACGAGACCCTTATTGTTTTGAGTCGTGGCTGGAGGATGCTTGATTTCCAACCGTGGCGCCGGGGCTGAGTAGGTCTCGCCAGGAACCATGACCTTCTGGGCAGTGCCGAACTCAAGAGTCACCATATTGGCAGTGACTTTCTTCTGTTCCGTCTTCAGTGTGAGGACTCCGGCGTCGACCAAGGCTTGAATTCTATCCTTAAGAACATAGCACTTGTCGGTAGGATGGTGGATCATCCTGTGGTAGAGGCAGTATTTAGGGTCATTTGTGCGCCCTACCTCATTAGGACGCCGAGCATCCGGCAGCTTCATCTTATTCCTTTATGGAGCAGATGGAATATTGTGACCACCTGGTCATCTCTGAAGGAGTACTGCTTCGGAGGAAACTTGGGCTCTTGGCTGTTGACGCCGCTCTTCTTGGCCTTTGACTGCATGTCCCCGGTCAGTTCGACGGACATAATTTCCTTCCCTTTAGCTTGGGAAGACTGCGGGAGATCGCTACGCCCTTTGTTGTTCGTGCCCCATTTGCTCCTAGGGGCGGATGGCTCGAACTTCTTAGCCGATTTCTCGGCTATCTCGGCTTGTTCGACCAATTCCTTCCAAGTATAGGCCTTGACAGCCCCCATGCGAACTTCTACTTGATCCAAGAAGTTGTGTCTGCATGTTTGTAAAAGCATGGGTAAAGGCATTCCTGCTGGGCACATCAGAGATAGATTTCTGAACCGCTCAATGTATTCACGGACAGATTCGCCTTTCCTCTGCACAGTGGAAAGGAGCTTATCCATGGTCACTTCGGTATCGTCCTCATAGAAGCGAGAGAGGAACCGGGTTTCCAGGTCGATCCAGGAGTTGATAGAGCCCGGGGGAAGACTGCGAAACCAGTCAAACGCCACCCCTTTCAAGGTGCCGATGAACAACCTAGCCATGATGGCGTCGTTGTTTAGAACATTACCGGTCTGAGACCGGAAATAGTAGATGTGCTGATTGGGCGAGCTCTTACCATCATACGTGTGCAACGTTGGTGGTTTGAACTTTGGCGGATATGGCACTGAATCCCATTCCAGTGGGTAGGGACGGACTACCCCCACTTTCTTCAATTCATCCTTTTGCGCCAGGGATGAAATTTGAGCTTGAAGGCCTTTAAGGACTTCGGCATCCAGGGAAGAGCCTCCCTTGGATTTCTCCGTCTTGGGCGGATCATTGCTGAGATCCCCCTCCTCGTCATGATTACTTCCGGTATCATCATTCCGTTGCTGAGGAGCTGAGCTAGCATCTGCTGGATATTGCCCAGGGCCTCTTGCTGAGTTCTAGAGGTTTGCTCCTGAGCCTCCAAACGCCGACGAAGGTCGTCATTGGCGTTATCGGCCATATTAACCGATGCTTTGTCGGTTTGCACAGAACTGACTGTTGCTGAAGAGGCATACCCGCTGTCTTCATCTTCTCCATCGGATGATTGGGGTGACCGCCTGAGTTGTGGCACGGTTGGGACCGTCGAGGAAGAAGGCTGTTCATAATTATAGGGTATCGCTACCCTGGATCTGGTGTTTCGGAAAACACCTTCTTCGCGCACCAAGACTTCACCTAAGCCTGGGCAATAATCTGGATCTGGGGAGCCGAAAGGGGTATCTTCGGATGTATGACCTCCTCTGCGCGGCTCTCGCCCCCTTCCGGTCATGTTGACGGATGCAGAGGCTGGATCTGGCGAGCCACTCCTTCTGAGATGCTTCATTGGGATGCGCGCAGACAGTCGATCAAAGACTGATCGCCGATATGGAGAGGTGGCAAGGGTTGGTCGTAACCGACACTGCATAGAATGGACCATCACCAACTGGCATCCACTTCGTCGACAACAGGAGGAAGTAGTCTGGAAATGCTTCAATCTCCGCTTGTCCGCCAAGATTCTCGCAGGTCGGCCCCGTAGGGGCCTGAACAATCTGGTATATGGGACAACGCATCGTTCCCCTTATTCCTGCGGAAAGGATTAGCACCGTATAGTGCTCTGGTTCTAGCCTCGCGGCTGTAAACCCGATGAGTACGCCGAGGTACAATAGCCTTGCTTGCGAGGACAAGGCTAGCAGTAGGCGTCGCTGCACTAGGAGACGGTATGATTGCCGTCTTGACTTTATGGTTGGCAGCATTGTTGGTACAGGCGGGCATCTTGCCTTTTTCTTCATAAGAGGGGCGCGGCTTTGGCGAGGCTACGCCTGAAGCTTCAGCAGAGGACTTCTGTTTAGGCTTCCATACCCGCTTTGACAGAGGATGCGTAGGTTCGCAAGGAACCTGAATAGCCACAAGCGGGGCTGTGGGGTGCTGGCAGGATTCTGCCTCTGGTTTCTGATTTGAAACCTTGGTCATAAAGACCTTCTTGTGCTTCCGTGCTCGAAGCATCAAGCCACCCCCAGAGAGGACTTCTTCAAATCTTCTTTGATCGATCTGGATAACCAGGTTCTCAAAAGTGCAGGATCTGGGCTGCGGACATGTTTCCTTGTTGCGCCAGAGGACCGCGGCAGGTTTGTAGAGAACCTTTTCCGTCTCCGCAGAGACTTTGCTTGAAGATTTAGCCAGAGAAGATCTGGCTGCACCGGCTTTTCTGAATTCAGAGATAGACCCGAAGGTCTGTTCGTCGCATTGCGACACTTGATTCTCAGCAGAGGAGAATACATTCCCCAGCGGAGTCGCCATCTTGTTTTCCATTGATTTGCAAAAGGGGAAAACTTACAAATAAAAGTTTGAGGAGCTAAATTACAAGTATTCTTAAAAAGATTACAAGTAGATCCCCTCAGAGATTCTGGAGAAGTGTGCCGATAGGAGTCTGGTCAGCGCGCGACCACTTTGTCCCTTTGACGATGCGAGCGATGAGATTCCCTTCTCGCCTGGTTCCGGGAATCAGAGAATAGAGGATTGTAGAACCCTCTTGCTGCTTCTCAAAATCGCCTTCGATAAGGAATTCCTTCTCGCCTGGTTCCGGAGATTCCTTGAGAAGAAGGACGATGTTAGGGTATCAACACCCTGGATAGAGAAAGCAATTCTCTAAAAGGTCTCTGAATTCGAGAACGCACGGTGCGTTATGAAGAAGCCTCAGTCGAAGAAGCTAATTGATCGATTCTTGCGATCAGAAGGCAATTGATGGCTCCTTCCTCTGCAATCCGATCTCTCTTGATTGGTCCCGTTCTCTCTGTACCCCTGGCGGGTTATTTATAGGGAGAGCAAGGGTATAATCGTCCCCTTTGAAGATATAGAAACAGATTGAACCGAATCTGTTTGAATCTGGAAAGTAGCCTTGCTGCGAGGCTATAATAGCTTCCGCGGAGCTAGAAAATGGCAAGTCGGTTGATCTTTCCGATTTGTTATGATCCTTTCCATATCGTTGAAGGATTTTCCCTGATCCTCTTACTCGTTTCAAGAGAGTCAAGAGATTGTGGCAATCACCTGCCATATTTGAATCCTGATTGGATTTGATTTGTTTTGAATCCGATCTTATCAGGGGATTTGATTGGTCAAAGGTTGACCATAGCAGGCTGATGGCGGAGCTGCCCGCTTTGAAGCTCATAGCGGAGCTAGAGGCAATTCCTTGCGAAGTCCGAAAAGAGGGTCTTCGGCGAAGCTGTCAGTTAGCTTCCTGGCGATGCTCTGGATGATGTAAGCCTCTCAAGCGAGGCTATCTCCTTGGGCTAATGTAATGCTAAATGCTAGCATTTTAGACCTGCTGAGGTCTGTTTAGAAACAATCCGGGTTCACTGTTCTGCTTGCTGGATCAGTGGAGTCCAAACCGCTTCCTTGTCCCTTAGAGGTGGGTGAAAACTGGTCTTCAGCTCGTCTGTCACTTGTCTTTTGTAAATGTCAACAAGTTTAGACATCGTTCGGACCAATGAGAATCTTGTCTTTTTTAAGTGTCAACAATGGGCCTTTGGGCCAACAGGTAATTGGGTCCAGTTTTGATAAGTATCGTACCTGTTCCGAACCTGACCCGTTGACAGGCCTAGCCAAAATTGCAAGCTCATTACCTTGCATTAGGCAAATTCTTGAATATTTCTAAATTCCTACAAATATTTCTTCTTCCCTTCCTCAATAAAAAGCTTGCACCTGCTGCATTTAAGAAGAGCGGAATTTTCTTAGCCCAAGAGGCTTACAAAAAGAGTGTCGATAGTTAGAGGGCGTTATGTTACGTGCATAACTGGGGATATCATACTTATTATGATACTAATAGTTGGGAGATACGGAAATCCCCACAGACAAGCTCAAGCACGCCATGATATCGATTACATCGAGCATACAAGATAAATATTAAAAGATACAAGAAGAAGAGCACACAATTTACGTCTACGGGGAGAGAACTTGAGAGTTTTATTAATAAATTTGATACAAAGAGATCTAATCTTCCTCTTGATCCCACAAAAGTATATCCACCTTCATTTTGAATTTATGCTTAGATTACAAGAATATACTCTCTCTCCATGCACCTTCACCTTGCTCCACTTTTTCTTGGCTTTTTAGGGTCAGCTTTTTAGGGCCTTACATTGTTGTTCACCACAATTTTCTTTTGCTCTTCTTCTCTAATCGGTTGGATCTTCTTAAATCATCTCCTCTTGAAAACAAGGCAAAATCCTAACATTCTCCACCTTGACTTGCTTTTCAAGTCTTTAGCAAAGCACCTTGAGATTTTGATTTTGGATTACTATCTTGATTCTTTTCTTAGTTGTCACTGTACCGTGAAGTTTTTAAATCTTGCCCCCTCGCCCCGGGCCTTTGGCTGTTTACCGCCATGCCTTTGGCCATCTCGGACCTTGCCTGAATGCACCCTTTTTTCAGTCATCCTGCAACACTTAGACTCGTTGCAATTTTCCTTGAAGCTTCACCTCAAAGTGAGCTCCCTTCAAGCTTTTCTTTGAAACTCTTTGACCTACTTTTTTCCCTTAGCTTGCATTGCATCACCGCCATCACCATCAAATTTCACTTTGTGACACCTTTCCGGCCATGGGGGCCCCGCTGGTTTTGAGGCAATCCGTCCCTCTAATTTTGTCATGGTCATATACTTTACACGAACATTGTCAAGGGCTTGTCATGTTATGGTTTTCCACCGATCACTTGGTGATGGTCCACCTTCCATCGATGTTTTAACCTTGAGACTCACTTGTCTTCACATAACCGCCATGGTCTTATCAGGCCTTCCCGCCACACACTGTCATGGTCTTTCTTCCATCAATCAGAGTTGTCATCCACCACTGCATTGATGTTTGTCAGATCTATTGCTTGCTATTGATGATCTTCAAACTTGATAGATCCACCAATGCCTGCAATAATCTCACTGTGTCATAACTAGTCCGTCGTAATTTTGACTGTGATCTCCGTCGATTCTCTTAACCGATTTGTATAGAACCTGCATCAGACATTGGAATCTCCTCGATCTGCACCCATCATTGCTTCCAGAAGTTGAAAAACATAAGGTTCGACACTTTGATCATCTGAATTTGACTACGATTGCACGATCTACTTTCCGATCGATCTCGTCCATTGATCGTCTTCATCACCCTCAGTTGTTTTTTTCTTTGACTTGCTACCGCAGCGAGCCTCCATGAGATGCCTCCGCGAGCTCTTAGAACTCGTCTTGCCGTCCGCCATTGGCGATGATCCGATCATCACCTCCGCGTCTATCGTGTTCAGATCTAAGTATCATTGAGCCTTGACAACTCCACCTTGATCAATATATTCTAAAAGTCATCAATATTTACCGTAGAACAAGTCTGAACTTTCTTGTGTCTTCTTCATCTTGATGCCTCCGCCGAACTTCATTGACTTGACATTTTCTTCTTCATCTAGAGCGCCCAAGTCTTGAACAAACACCAACAACTCTGATACCAATTGTTGCGTGCATAACCAGGGATGTCATACTTACTATGATACCAATGGTTGGGAGATACGGAGATCCTCATCGATGACCTCAAGCACGCTATGAGATCGATTTCTTCGAGCACACAAGACAAATATTAAAAGATACAAGAAGAACACACAGTTTAACGTGGTGCGGCCCAAACTTGACCTCCGTCCACGGGGAGAGAACTTGAGAGAGTTTTATTAATAAGCTTAATATAAAGAGATCTAGCATTCTTTTTATCCCACAAGAGTATTCACCTTTCCCTTGAATCTACACCTAGATTACAAGAGTATACCTTCTCTTTATGCACCTTCACCTTACTCATCTCTTTCTTGGCTTTTTAGAGACTTCTTGATTTTTAGGGCCTTATATTATTGTTCACCATACTTTTCTTCTGCTCTTCTTATCCAATCGGGTTTGATCTTTTGGATCATCATCTCCTCTTGAAAATAAGACAATCCTAACAAGTTGTACCTTGGTAGACCTGCATAACCCCTCTTTATCACGCGACTATCGCTGAGTACGGGGGTCTATAGTGCTTTGTTTGGTTTCTAGTAAGTAGGTTTAGACTAGTCAAAGTAAACTTATATCATTTACTCATTAGGAATTTAGCTATGTGACCATAAATTGCTGAAAAAACAATATTTTATTTTGAGGTAGTTCTTTCAGAAGATTTCCCTCCACAAATTTGGACCAAGAAAGTACCTGTATTGGACATCAAGTATGATGATGAGAAAATTAATGTTATATTTATTTTAATCCAGATTAGTTAGAAACCCACTAATTTCACCCACCGAGCAGTGCCGTTTTATCATTTTTGACATTAAACAATCCCGTTATGCTCTGATCAGTCAAAATATTTTAAAATTTGATTGATATTTATGCTTCATTAATGTCGCTTTTCTTCGAGAACAGCCTTCATAAACTAAGCTGGTGTTGGATTTACTTTTTGCGAATTTGCAGGCTACTGCTCGGGGAGAAGAAGGTATGGCACTGTTCTTCGTCTGCTGCAACCCGAGCTGTGGCCATAGATGGAGAGATTGATGACAGTTGCTATCTTGCTCTTTCAATAGATGCTGACAGTTCAAGTTTAGATTTAGGTCTTTCAAGCTGGGTGTTCAAGTTAGTGATATTTAGTTCCCTTGGTAGCAGCTGAATGCGACTCAAGCTTAAGTTTAGGTTTAACTTAAGACTTTACCATTGTGTTCTAATTCAAGAATATTGTCATCTAAGCTATGCAATATTTATTGGTACTTCTTAAACTTCATCTCTTAAAGAGTTTGACATTTTTTGGGATTTGCTGCCTCTTTTGAGTTACTGTTTTTTTTTTCTTTGTCAATTGATGGGCTTGTGAAAAGTCTAAAATTAGATGGCTTTTACATCCCTTATTTCAGGTGTGTTTCCTGGTTGGCTGGCTAAGATCAGCATATATATATATACACACACAACAAAATATGATTCTATTTCTTGGAGATCAAATGGATGGTGTTTACTATGAGCAGGGATTACACAGCGAATCTGAAAAAGATACAGATTCTTGTTAGTTTCATCATAAAAGTGTGCTTGAAACAAAATTCCTTGCTTCTTCTTGCTTGGTTGATCATGAGTGGACCACCCCAGCCATTTTATTAAGGGCAATTTTTTTTAAAAATATCTATTTGTAATTTTATTTTAAAATTTCGACCAACTTTTTTTTTATTTATAAAAATCAACCAATTTGGGGCCACATCTATGTGCCAGAAGTTGGTCGTTTATGACATTTGGTTTCTAATAACTGGGTTTCAAATTTCTTTGATAATGGATTCTGTATTCTGTATCCAGGCCTACACCATCACCTAGTCATCCTCATCTTCCTCCAGTCATTGATTCTGTTGATGGCTGCTTCGAATTGTTATCTCTACAAGAGTGATCAGATAATACCTCAGGGGTTGGTTCTTAAATATCAGAATAAAAATATTAAACAACATTCTTAAACAACATCATTTATATGAAAACTCCGCTTAAAAAAAAAAAAAAATACCAAATAACACTTCTCTAACTTTGAAAATACTTGCTTTGCACTCTTTCCAGAAAGCTGAAAAATATTTGCTAACCCTAACGAGCCAGTCACCAAGATTTTGGCTGATCCTGTTGAGCCTTAAAACATAATGTTGTTCACACTTGTGTCACTTTTAACTGAAAAAGCTGGTGCAAAGAAGAGAGTATACTCTCTTGATGCAAGAACACACAGGGAAAACAAAGTAAAAAGTCTGATCTCCAAACATCATCCTTACAAGCTTCTCAACTTCTACGCTACTATCGACTGCTGTAAACAACATTATTGTTCAGTTCATTATCAGAAATCTGTGAGCAATACCTAGGAAAGGACATGGAAACCAAACAAATACTATATATCACAAAGCCATCCTGCAGAATCCAAGAAAATTATCATCACACATAATTACGGACACATTGTGTTTTAATGTGCCATGAGTAGCAGTACATTGATTGTGTATATTGGCTACAGCCCTTGGCAAGAGACTACAAGATTGCATCATTTACAATTCAAAAACATCCTTCCTGAGTTTCAATCAAGAGGGAGAAGCCGAAACATGAAGTAAAAACTGCATCATTTTTTCTCCTGAGTGAGAACTTGACTTATAACTCAGTAGCATATAACCAAACTCTGAAAGGCACAAGAGAACATACAAAACTTGGAGACATGTCCAAAGCTTCTTGTATGGATTTAATCTTCCATCATCATCCACCATCATCTGGTAGTCTAAACACATATGAACCAAAGACCAAATGCCAAATAACAAAAACTAACTCCTACTTCACAAAAATATCACACAACTTCCACTCGTTTTAACTTCAGCATTTGCTGCATCAAAAGAAACCCAACTTTTCATTTACTTGTCACATGTTTCTCACATGATGTTATTCACAATGCAAAATAATGCAAAAATCGTTTGGTCCCACACCAATTATGTATAGAACTTTCAACTTTAGCCAATGGATGGCATTTACCGGAAAGAAATGTAAATTTATCAAAATATCCCTAAAAGTATGCAGTAAAATATAGCAGTTAAAAGAGGCAACCAGTCACTAGCTTATATTAGTAGAAATTGAGGGATGTGTTTGTCATGATAGGCTAGTGTCATTCCGAAAGTATTCGAGGCCTAAACCTTCCCACTCAAATACAATCCTACGACATTCCAGTAGAACACCCACTCCCTTAAAGTTGATCTATATTATTTCAAGTAACTAAAAATAAATTATATATTTTGAATACTTTTTTCCCATCCTTCAAGTAGACACAAAATGGACGATTTAAATAGTGAGTTGGTTAGTTTAACAACATAGAATAATTGAAATCAAATAAAAATTGGTGTGTGAGAGTTTTTAAGTGTTTAGATCATGATGAAATGGTTAAATCGAGTATTTATATGTCTAAAGATTAGATTTAAGTAATATGTTACTTTCGGCTATCCATTTTGAACATGCTTGATGAGTTGACAAATATTATTCTAAATACATGATTTTTTTATTTTTAGATATAAATAATGTAGATCAATTTTAACGGAATGAATCTTGTATTCAGATGTCGTAGGGTTGTGTTTGAATGAAAAGGATTCGACCTCAAAGTCCTCCAGAATGACACAAGTCTCTCTATGTTTGTCTGTATATATTAGTATTTTTTATAACTTCACCAAAATTCAAACAAATATATAGGGCACTTTTTTTAAAAAAAATATTTTCTAAAAATAATTCTAAAACACAACTTCCCCCAAAAATACTTTCAAAAACGGATCTCTAACACTTCATATTGGGCTTTTTTTTTTTTTTTTTGTGTGTGGGGGTGGGGGTGGGGTGGGGTGGGGGTGGGGGGGGGGGGGTTTGGTTGATTCACCCCACCAATAAGTAGGTGCTGAAAATCATTATTGTTGGGCATTGAACATGGTTCAGCCACGTGACAACTGAGAATACTATCCACAATATTATGATGGCAAAATTTCTCTTCATTTTATTATTTTCGTCCGGGGCTGGCACCCCAGACAAAAAAAAGTTCAAAAAGAAAAAAAAACAATTGTTTTGTCTGAGGGCGTCAACCACAGACAAAGAAAAATGTAGGAAAAAAATGATTGCTTTGTTCAGAGTTAAAAAAAAAACGCCAAAGAAAAAAGCCAAATAAAATGCTTTGTCCGCATTGACAACCCCAAACAAAGAAAAAAAAGTAAACAAAAAACAAATCCTTCATCCGGAATTGTTAATCCTAAACAAAGAAAAACAGTCTCACGCCAAGGTGAGATGCCATGCTGGTAGTCCAAAATGACCTTCTCACCAACATGACACGCCAAAAGTCAGTTTTTCAAAAAAAAAAAAAAAAATTCAAAATTATATATATTTTTTCCATTCAGAAATTGCTTATATACACGATGATGCCGCTTAGAAATATATTTGCCCCCGGAACTCCCCCAAAACTCGCCCTTTTTCTCGGAGTGTCGGGCCCACATGTCAGAATCCTAAGCATAAGAGCGGGTCTCTTTCTCGGAGTGTCGGGCCCACATGTCAGAATCCTAAGCATAAGAGCAGGTCTCTTGACATGACATGCCGACAAAAGATCTAAAATTTAAATCCTACCTATATCAATCGGATGTATGTTCTTTGTCGTTATTTATAAGAAAATTTGATACATTATTGACTGGGGGCAACACCGGCGAAACTAAGAACCTTTCTGTTTGCATGTCTCGTCAACTCTTCTACTAGTTTTTCTCATATAAAATTTTCTTACACCACTTTTTATGTGCTCACGTGCGTCCACAGAAAATAATATTAGTTACCGATCTAATAATTGTAACTTTTATAAGCTTGAGATTCTAGCTTTGTACAATTGTGTTTCTGTTCTTCTAATTGGATTGAACTTTTTTTTTCACTAGTTAATAAAAAAAAGAAAAGGGAGTTTCGAACTACCTAGGCTTCCTTGGTCGGCTCTTTAGGTACGTTTTGTTCTTTTTTCTAATTGGGTTTTATTGAGAAGAATAATGTGTTATAAAATGCGATAATTACATTTTATCTAGCTTAAATCAAGATATGATTGTAAATGTGTAAAAAAGTTTTGAATAAGTTTTATGGAACATGTGAGAGAGAAACACAGTTCAAAATTTGATTGCAATCTCAAAATTTTTTTTTAATCTCTCGTGAATCACTATTAAATCTAACTCAAATCTAACTCAAGAGCTGGACTTGGGCTATATTTTCTGTGAATTATACAAGGGCTCGAATCATATAGCATTGAATTAGATTTGAGCTTGAAACATTGAGCCAAAATAGCATTACTCTTATATTTATGATGCCTTGCAAGCAATTAGGTATGGCTACAGAGATAAGTTCGGGGTTGGACAGAATTGTAACATTGCAAAATTCTTATTTGCCCCCCAGTGCGCCCCGGATTTATTGTCTCATCCTCCGCAACTTTAATCTTGCACTGGTCACATAGTCAACCCTCAGCTCTCTCTCTCTCTCTCTCTCTCTCTGAGAGGATCAATTCGGCCTAAAAAATGGAGTTTGGATCTCTTTTCTCCTCTCCCCCCTCAGTCTCCAGCTACTTTTTCAGCGTCTGAAGATTCTGTCCGCATGCTCCACAACACCAACCACAGGTTCGACGAAATTCCGCAGAGAACTTCTAAGCACAAGCAACGCATTCAAGCACATCATCTCTCTCGATTCAATGTTTAAAACTCAGTTCGTTGATTTTTAAGGTAATTATGATGATAACAATAGCCTCAGTGAGTTTCTTTAAACTTTACTATTTCTCTTGTTATTTCTATTTGTTTCATTTTTTTTACTTTAGCACGATATCTGAAAATTGCTTGTTGATTGTTCTATTGTTGACTCTTGAGCAGATCGAAGACTTTGAAATGTCAAGCAACAATAGGTAGCAAGTAAAAGGCAGCAACTTTGAATTCTTAGATGTCCATTGTTCTTCTATTCATTAGTTTTTGTACACCAAATCCATGGCTTCTCAAAAGATTTCTTTCCTCTCTCTTCACTTCCTCATCCTTCTCCTCTCTATCTTTGTCAGTACCTTCTCAGTTGCATCCAATTACATCTCCCTTAACCAATCTGTATATGGAGACCAGAACATAACATCTAGCAATGGCAACTTTGTGCTGGGCTTCGTCCAAGGAAGTGGGAGTTTTATTTCTACATAACCGTCTGGTACAAGTATCAAGAAAGAGTTCTTTGGGTAGCTAACGGAGAAGCCCCAGTCCAGGACCCAACACTAACAGCATCTGAGCTCAAAATCTCTCAAGATGGCAACCTAGTTCTTCTTGACCAATCCAGAGCACCAGTTTGGTCTACCAATGTGAGTTCCATTCCCTCTAATTCCACAGTTGCTGTTATTCTAGACTCAGGAAACCTCGTTCTCAGAGATGGGTCTGACCCAAATAAGGTCTTTTGGCAGAGTTGTGATCACCCAACTGACACTTGGCTCCCTGGTTGTTACCTTGGAGTGAACAAGGTGACTGGAGAGAACCATCACCTCACTTGTTCTAACAACTATTACGGTTCTAACAACTATTACGATTCTAACAACTATTACAGGCCATATAATGAATTTGGTACTCTATTGTTATCCCTTGAGATAGAGTCTAACCATTTTCTCATAAAGTGGAATAACTCTAAGAATTATTGGTCTAGTGGGAATTGGACTGGTGAAAATTTCACTTCCGCACCAAATTTTAGCCGGTTTGCCACATTTGAGTACATTTCAAATGCAACAGTGAATTACTTTACCTATTCCTTGAAAAATAATGAGACCCTTGCAGTGTTTAGAATAGATGATTCAGGACAAATTAAGCAAATTCTTCTAGCTGATGATCCACAGCAGTTGAGTCAGTATCCAGATTTACCATATCAGTGTGGTGATCTTGCTTTCTGTGGACCTTTCGGCGTCTGCTTGGTGGATGAAATATCCAACTGCGTGTGTCCAGCGGATTTTAGTGTAGCAGGCGATCAAAGCGGAGGGTGTGTGAGGAATCTGCCTCTACAATGTGGGACTAATGATGTGTTCCAGCTAACAGATTACATGACAGTTCATGATATTCCACATATTATTGCGGCTGGTGATGCTTATAATTGTGAGTTAGCTTGTCTGAGTAACTGCTCATGTACTGCATATTCTTATGATGGTTTTTGCTCTCTATGGTATGGAGATCTGCTTTCTTTGCAAGGCTACTCTGATAATAAAAATCTACATCGTTCCATTTATCTCCGGATGGGTTCTATAGAGATGAAGAATTCCAATAACGTGAGTAGAGGTGCTTCTTGGATTATTGTTGGTGCAATTGTCGGTTTGATAGCTTGTTTGGTTGGTACTTCTGTCATGATTTGGAGACGCCCAAAGCGAGATATGATGAGTAAAATGAAGATGTTCGTCGAGGGTAGTCTAGTCCCATTTAGATATAGTGAGTTGAAACAGATGACAAATGACTTCTCTCAGAGATTGGGTGGCGGCGGCTTTGGTTCTGTGTTTAAGGGGATGTTATCTGACTCCACAATTGTAGCTGTAAAGAAGCTTGAAGGCATTGCTCAAGGAGAGAAGCAGTTCCGAAGTGAGGTGAGCACGATTGGAGTAATACAACATGTTAACTTGGTGCGCCTTCATGGGTTTTGCTCAGAAGGTAACTGGAGTTGCTGGTTTATGAGCATATGCCAAATGGTTCGTTAGACTCTCACTTGTTTCAAAACAGCTCCGTAGTTTTGGATTGGAAGATGAGGTTCCAAATTGCTCTTGGAACTGCTAGAGGGTTATCTTATCTCCATGAAGGATGTAGGGACTGCATCATTCACTGTGACATTAAGCCAGAGAACATACTCTTGGATGCCTCATTTGTACCGAAAGTGGCTGATTTTGGTCTGGCAAAGAATGTTGATCGCAACTTCAGCAGTGTCTTGACTACAATGAGAGGAACCCTAGGCTATCTTGCTCCTGAATGGATTTCTGGAGGGTTTATCACTGCCAAAGCCGATGTGTACAGTTATGGGATGATGCTTTTTGAAATTATTTCTGGCAGGAGAAACACGGAGAGATTAGATACAGGATGTTATTTCCCTGTGTTGGCAGCAAACAAAGTTGTGGAAGGGGATGTTCTTAGCCTTCTGGATCCTAGGCTGGAGGGCAATGCCAACTTGGAAGAGCTTGATAGAGCCTGTAAGGCTGCTTGTTGGTGCATTCAGGACAATGAAGTTCGCAGGCCTTCAATGGGACAGTTGGTTCAAATTCTGGAGGGCATTCTTGAAGTTGACATGCCTCCAGTCCCAGAACTGCTTCAAGCTTTAGCTGCTGAGAATATAGAGAGCACCATTTACTTCTCAGATGACAAAGCAGAGCACGCTGGTGAGGAGATCATCTAGACTCAGTTCATATAATTTCTTGTGATGGATGTTCCACATCGTTTTTCTTTCTGTATTTCTGCTCAAGTAAGTACTGTACTTTTATGTTGAATTATGAAATAATGCCTATGGTTTTTCTAATACATTTAAGAGGTCAATGTTATATGAAAAATATCCAAGAATAATTGTAATTTGCAATGAAAGGAGACTTACTTCCGATGAGAATCTAGTGTCTTAGGTTCATAACTAGATCTTTAATGGATCTTCTCTTGTCCTCATGCTCGTCAAAATATATAATTTTATGAGGTTTTGCTGTTCAACCTCTAAAATCTAGATATTGCATCTAATGTCTGACAGGGACTGTGTAGCATACATAGGCACCACATTGAAATTATGGTTTGATGTGGATGGGATATTATAGTTATACTGACTGCAGGTATAAAGAAATTTCCTATTTCATAATCTTTTTAGATCATATTATAATCTTTCTTGGCAAATGTTTTAGAAAATAGATAAGAAACAAAAAGGAAAAAGGAATGCATTATGCTCTCTGTTGAAGGCCAAGCTTAATTGGAAAGAGTATATTTGATTGTACCATCTTAGAACGTTATTTGGCTGATTCCGGGTATCAGGTTATACTGGAACTATTCAACCTCAAATTGGAATATCGTTTGAGGTTTCACTATAAACTTCAAGGATCCCAAACCCAAGGTAACCAAATCAACATGGAAAATTTAAAAACACATTTGATGTCTATTGTGTGGACAGTGGTAGACTGAATGTAAGCTCAACTGGCCTTGTTCTGAAGATGTATTGACATGTCTAGGTATTTTTTGTCATTGAACATGAGATGGAGGTAAGTCCATAACATACAATTTAATCAAACTGCAAGCTTGAAACATCCACGAGTTTCTTTATAATTAAAAAAAGAAAATGGAGAATGAAGACAGAGATAGAGATTTTCCTTCTCCACAAAAGAAGAGAAAGAGAAGAAAAATCTTTTTCCTCTGTCATGAGGAAAAAAAATCTCATTTCCCCTTCAATGAAGTCTTGTCTGGCAACCGTGGAATCATAAGAAGCACTCTCCCTGCATCTATAGATCAGTTCTTCTGCAATGAGTGAAGGACTTGGGGCACCATCCCAAAAGATTAGCCTTCTAGGTGGAGTTACCTAAATCCTTATATACCCAAGACTATCCCCATCCTTATATACCCAAGACTATCCCCACGTCTAGCCGATGTGGGACTATTTGTTCGACCCAAATCCCAACAATCCCCCTCTTGAACAAAGAGTCTCCCTGCAAGCTCAACTATCTTCACACTGGAAGATCAAATGCTCCATCGAGATCCAACTCTTCACTGCGTGAGGTGACGGCACGCCTTATGTGATGCACCAACTGCAGTCGGTCACTCCTCTACACCGCGTGGAAGCTGGCACGCCCATTGCAAAGGAGCACCACTGCCATATTTCTCGAGAGCCCAACATTAGCTTCACAGGGGCCTATTGCGCCTTTTTGCGCCATTAGAGTGGGCAGGCCCTTGCGCCTTTGCGCCATTGGGGAGATCTACATCGTCGAACATCACCCACACACACGACAAAGTTCGGGACATGGCTCTGATACCAATTGAAGGACTTGGGGCACCATCCCAAAAGACTAGTCTTCTAGGTGGAGTTGTCCAAATCCTTATATACCCAAGACCATCCCCACGTCTAGTCGATATGAGACTATTTGTTCGACCCAAATCCCAACAATGAGAGTGGCACACATGTTCACACAGACACCACAAATTCTTCCAAAAGGTCAAATAGATAGCTTTGCCACCAAAAAAGGAGCTCAATGATTGGACCTCACTCATCAACTTTCAAAATATACCCGAACTTTATAGGTGTGTGCTGCTCATACATGATTTAAGGAGATATCTTCCACAATCTCGCTAGCTTATTTCCAAGTGATGCTAAAAGTTATTTTTCATCATGTGCAAGGAGATATTTTTCCATCATTTGAAGTTCATATTAAAAAATTTTGACTCGTTAAAATGATATGTCGAGTGTAGAGCAATTTTCACTCTACAACCATTAATCTTGACTCGTACGAGATGATCCTTTTGTGGCACACTTATAGATTAGTGTATCCTATACATAATAGGGGCTTAGCTTATATGTATAATAGCCAAGATTATTTCTTTTTCCACTTCCTATACCAGTGCACATACGGTAGGTGCTTTTGATGTGAAACGATGCATGCGTGCCATGTAGAAAATTAGTGATATGATCAAACTCGCTACGTTCACTAAATAGAAAGATTTTCGAAAGGAAAACAACTCAAAACTAGCAGTGTTGCAAATGGATTTAAATAAGATTGCAAGTGTAGCTTTGAACATCTCTAATCTTAACGAAATTAAAAGCAATAATTATGCATGATTGCGACAGTTCTCTTCGCAATATTAAGACAAATAATTCACAAGTTAACAGATCACACATCTCACCATATAATGGGCAACAGACAATAATGATGATATTTCAGAGAAAATCAATTGATGTAACAAACTAATAACTCAATTTGCTGAAATAAGACTTACTGATGTGATGTTGTAATGTTGCTGATGTTTTCTATTGTTGTTGAACGTTGCTTGCACATGAGAGAGACTGATGCTGATCAAAAAATTAAAGTCTTGGAGGAAGATGCTTGCACACGAGCAGATGACACAGATCTTTGGGATGGTCATGTGCAGAGTAGAGGGAAGGCTGCTGCCAAGTGCTGATGTTGGACGGCGCTTGGATGGCCGAGGAACTTGAAAGTAACGACGACGAGAAGAATCAGCCAGTAAAAAGAAAATCAGCAAAGAAGAGGGTAGACATTGTTGGCATTGACGAGGGGAAATAAAGAGTAGAGTAACAAAGAAAATTATCTAGAGAAGAGAAGACAAAGATTTTTATTTTGATTCATCATTCATTAGTGAGAGGAGGAAGAGAGGAGACGAAGACAAGCGAGAATTCAAACAAGAGACATTTTTTCATTAAAACATTCATCCCTTCAATACAAGGTACAATTGCCTCATATAGACTTCTTAACTACCCACTACCACAAATTATAACTACCCACTACTACACGTTATAACTACTCACTGTCACCACTACACACGACTGAATTACATGTAAATACAAAAGAAAATACAAGTAAATACTATAACAAATATACTGAAATACAAATAAAAATGGAATTAAGTTGCCCCCATCAGCTTTCCACTATATTATGTGAAGTTCTGAAAAGTTTATGGAATAGGCATTAGATTTCTAACCTGGCTGATTTTGTTCAGTGTGCAACAATCTAAGTAGATGGTGAATATGCATAGGGATATGCCAAAGCAGAAGTTGGAGTGCATAGGTGGGCCCGGTTATCTCCTTTTGACAGCGGAAAGCGTTGACACACTTCTTTCGCTGTTGTTGCTGTAATCTCAATACTAGGGGATGTTTCTACTCGTTTTCAGATAAAAGGGTCAGATCTTCGTATTGAGCGGTTTAAATCTAGTGGGGCTGGTGGACAACATGCTAACACTACTGACAGTGCACTGAGGATAGTGCATACTATGACTGGAATATCTGCTACATGTCAGAGTGAAAGGTAGGAATCGTATTACCATTCTGTGTTTTATCCCCAATATTCAGTTCAGCTCATTACTAATCTAGACAGTTATTTTGAAGTATTGATCATTTTTCTTAACCTGTGAAGCAAATGATCATCCTAGTTTACGTAGATGGAAGTACTGGAGTTAAGAGTGGAATTTATATTGTTGAGAATTTTAAGCAAAACATAAGTGACCCAAGTTAGTCATCTTCTAAGCTCTGCTGAAACAAAACTTTGAACAGGGTGGAAATGATTTTTCTTTTTTCTTTTTTCTTCCCCCCCCCATTTAGAGTGTTGTTCTAACTTGTAAATGTAATCAGAAGGCTACGGAAAGAAGTAACCATTAAACATGGCACATATGGTGATCAATGTTTTAAGAAGCCCCTATGGTGTGTGAACAACACCCCTTCGCTTTTGCTATAAAGTATCTCAATATCTGCATACCACTAATCACATAAACAACTCTATTACTAGTGACTGTTAAAATATGATGTGTTTTATAAGTATGCACTAATTTTTCTTACGAAATAAAGTCTCATAATCCCTGTGACATTCAGTGTATGATTGTGATAGCTCTCCCACACTTCTGTGGTGCCCCTCTTTTTTCTTCTTGAGTTTTTTGCAACAAACTGTCCCTTTTGCTCCTCTTTCAGTTATGTCCTCCATGTAAATCTCGTAATCTCATGTTATTTCTTGGCTTAATAGTATTTTAAGCACAGCCTTTAAGGAGCTGCAGTGTGTTTCTCTCTGCAGCCATATCGCTTGGTCAAAGATCTCCGGACGAACTATGAAGGTTCAGAACTCTGATTCTGTTCTCGAAGGTGACCTTGATGGCTTCATTCTGAACGTCTTCCTCACTGGACAAAGATGAGTAGAAATCATGAAATTAATCCGAAGGCTGTGAGTACAACGGGCGATGAACATCTGTGCAAGCTAATATAGGGTCATAGGGTTTTTGCAGCAGGATATCTTGCTGCAAGCGTGGTGAGCGATCAATTTGTGCTTTGCTTTCTGTTTTGCTCCGTTTATTTGTACCCTATCAACTCTACTTTCTGGATGTCAGAATGAATCATGCAACGATTTGGGGGAGAGGTTGTCCCTTTGAAAAATTCTCTGATACAGTAAATGGAAAGTGGAACAATATATAGGAACTGTGTTTTCGGCGAATGAATCGCATCTGGTGTTTCTTTCCCTTTTCCAGTAGAAGTACGAGCAACAGGACCACAGAAAGTATCTGCCATATCAATTATCATTACGTGGTAATACGCTGTTGAGGTTACATTTCTGCCTCATCTCCGTGCTCTAGCCCAAGGATAGTATGAGCTTCTAGCAAACTAAATTGAAGTACGGATCCATAAAAGAGAACGAGCAGCTGCCGGCTCACTTGCGTATCATTAACAACTTTGCTACCCAATATATAAGCAGAAAAATGGATACGTGTCTATGAAATTTAAACTTGTAAGATACACTCAGCAATGTTAAGTTCAACGAATTGGAACTAATGACACAAGCTACCTAAAGGGAAACAAGTATACCAAACAGATGCTGAAGGAAAACAAAAATTCTTTCTTTTTTCTTTCTTTTTATTTATAATGGGAAATGAGTTATCTTTACACGAAAGAATTCAAGTAGGTCAATTCCCAACACCATCACACCGCCCAAACAACCCCCCCAATTACCATCTTTCAAAACCCCCTACAAAGAAGCCAATTTCTCTACCAAAATATTGGACCAATGGATTAAGACTTCCAGCAAACGTATAAGTTAAAAGGGGAAAAAAAAGAAAAAAAGACAAAAGAACCAGAGATATCTACAGTGTAATAGCAGAACGACTAAGCCTCCCCGTCAAGGGACTCGATTCTTCTACAAAACTTTCTTTCTGCCTACAAAGACGAAAATGTGTCGTCAATCCACTCTGACAATCTTCGCATCTTGGTTCTCATCTCAATGTTCCTGCCAAAGTAGGATTCGGCATTGGAAAGCATCACCGAGGCATCATGCTTAACTGCCTCCAACGTACGATAGTAGTTGTTTTCCAATCGTCTCTTGATCATGTCAAGAGATAGTGGAACAGGGAACCTGCAGAGAGACAGAAAGAAGGAAAAACATTTAAGATTTCCAAACATCCTCACTATTAACAGAAAATTTTGAAAGTTAAATTAAAAGCAACCATTACCAAAGATAAAGGGATGAAATTCTTAACATTTTATGCCAACACCCCCTTTTTCCACCATTCAGATCTCATAATAGCCATCCCTTCTGTTTCTCTCGTGAAAAACTTTTTTTTATTATGGTTTGATAATTCAATTAAACATAAAATGCATAAAAGTGACATAAAATTTTGCTGTAGCGCCCATAGGCTTAGTTCTCCAGGACTCAAGTCTTCATTTACTTCTTCCTTCCATACTGCAACACAAGTTATCCTATTTCCTATATCAAGACATATTTTCAAGTCTATAATAATTTTATGTGCAATAGTCCTCCCATGACATCATTGCTTCATCCTCCCACATCCAAACATAATCTCTCTCATTTCCTAGTTTGAACATAACTAAAGTCCACTATAGTTTTAAGCGAACCAACAGATGGATCTATCTGCAATATATGTCAAAAAGCCATATTCTAAGTGTCAAAAATGTGTCAATAAAGAATCAAACAACTAAGCCATTTATCTCAGATATTTGGGGTAGACTACGTGAAATAAAGGAGAATTATGCCGGATCAGGCACATGGATCAGCCTTCTCCACTCATTTCTATCGAGCAATATGCCTTCAGTAAGACCTTTAGCCTCTATATCTTGTTGTATCACCTTCATCTATATTTTCTTCGGTGTCAATAAAGAATCAAAATATAAAATTATTAGAAGAATATAAATAGAAAATTATATTCAAAGTTCTGACATGTTTGAGTTTTAGAAGGGTCTAACTCGTCTGGTGCGGTGTGGGAAAACAAAGTTTATGCTGATGAATAAACGGATGAAGGTGAACAACATATCAAATAAGGGTTATGAGCTTCAATTAGACAAGCCACATAATCAGTTCTGTGAGCGTGGTGCACCAGCATATACAATTACACAGAATTATGCATTTTTCTTTCCTTCTTTTTTTTGTTGTTCCTTTAGAAACAAAACTCGTTACCCAATTAAACCCAAATCCGAATCTGCCACGGCAATTAAACAAAACTGATGTAAAATGGAAAAGGATCGCAATCACCTTCAAACTAAAAGGTGAAGAAATAGGGTTTTGAAGAAAGAAATAGAAAAGAGATTAAGGTTTAGAGAAAAGAACCGGATAAATGTTGGGCTTCGCACACCCTTACACCACGGGCTTCACATCTCTTACACCACAGGCTTCGCACTCCAATACTCAAGAGTACCATCAAGAGAATTTAACTGAAATTTTTTTAATTATTCATTGTCCATCTTATTCATTGAGTTGAGCACCTTTATATAGGCTTTTACAAAGTGAATTTTCTCATCACAGCCGATGTGGGACTAAATTTCAATAAAAGAAACAATTAAACTCAAAGAAAATAAACTAAGATATAGAGTCGTCTAAGAACTGGTAATGTTCTCATCAATTCCCCCGGGTGGGAGAAACTCAACCCCGTTGAATGAGGGCTCCTCTCACGAAGCATCTCAATCGGGCCAAAGTGGTGGCTGTGACAGCAGCACTGATACGTCATGGCTGACCCAGGCTGGAGGTGAAAATGGAGAAAAAAATATTGAAGGACATTGAAACCAGAAGCTCTAATACCAAAATGATGTAAAACGGGAGGATCGCAATCACCTTCAAAATAAAAATTGAAGAAATAAGGTTTTGAATAAAGAAATAGAAGAAGATTAGAGTTTAGAGGAAAAAACTGGATAAATGTTAGGCTTCGCACCCCTTTCGCGCGCTTGGCACCCCTTACACCACGGGTTTCACACCCCAATACTCAAGAGCACACTCAAGAGAATTTAATTGAAATTTTTTTAATTACTCAATGTCTATCTTATTCATTAAGTTGGGCCTCTTTATATATGCTCTTACAAAGTGAATTTCCTCATCACAATCGATATGGGGCTAAATTTCAATAAAAAAAATAACTAAACTCAAAGAAAATAAATTAAGGTATAAAGTCATATAAGAACTGGTGATGTCCTCATCAAAAACACTAAGAGAAGAGACCCGATACAATCCCTAAACTAAAATCTAACTGGCCACTCTCTGTCGAGGCAGTCCCCTCTTTTGCACACTTCCTCTCTTCGGGTAGTGGTAACCTTTCATTTTTTTAGCTTTTTTTTCATTTATTTCCAATTTCCCTTTTTTCCCTTCTTCTCTTCTCTGGAGAAGGCTTCCTTTGATCTCTTCAATATAGTGAAAAATAACATAACTACTACTGTACAACCCATTTATCCAGAGATAATAACTTTTTCTTAGTTAATTGTCGATCATCATCACCAGCAGCGCTCCTATAAATAAATGAATAACTTCAAACCCCTATCACTGCTTCATCTCATCATCAGTTCCTGTTCACAGATTGGTTAGCTGAACCTTAATCCTGAAGTATATTCCCACATGTCTCTATGATAGTCATCTAATGTCCAGGAGCCAAGACCAGCAGAAAATTTAACCTGTGAAATCCGTCACACAGAAAACGCGAGCAGTCATCATCATCATCATCATCATCATCATCATTACAAGCCTTCTGACATTGACACAGGGTAGGTTATGGATGACAACTTATCCTGGGAAGGCTCCACATAAAATTTGACAAAATTTATGACTGCCTCTCAAGCTGATCTCAGCCGGCACCAAATACCTAGCCCAAGTATGGCCAAGAGGGACTGAAATAAAGCCAAGCAAGCCAGCCAGTGGGAAGTTAGAAACTTTTACCTTATTAGTATTGCAGAACTATCAAAGAACAACTCTCACAAATTCTCCTAGACAAGAAAGAGAATAGGATGAACAAGACAATTGTTTTACGGGAATCTGCATTCATGTATAATGCATATGACATAAGCCAAAAAAACCAACTAAACAGGCATTTCCGGCTTATTTAGTAATCAACTAAAGAAAGTAATCAGATTCCACAACATAACCTTAGGTGTTTATTTGATACAATCTAGTGTTGATAACTTGCATATAAAGCTACAAAATCGCATGGAATTTTGACGGTCAGTTTCAGTACTTAAGGTGTTGTATCCATGGTTCAAAGACTCGGCCGAGTCAGAGACGAGTCGACCGAGTCGTATCCGTCTCGGCCCGCTCCGAGACGAGTCGGAGTCACGAGTCGATCAACTCAACTCAGAGGAGACAGAAGTGGACTCGGTCGACTCGGCCTATTCACGGCCGAGTCGGCTCCGATTCTCGACTCGGCTCGAAACGTATATTCACTCGTGACGAACGGGTATAAAGAAAAAAAAAGGAAAAAAAAAAAAGAAACTTACCTCTCTCGCTCGCTCAGATCTGGAGATCGTCGTCGCTGTCCGATCGTCGTCGCTCAAATCTGAACTCTACCGCCGCCCGATCGCCGTCGGCCGCTCCTCCCCAGCCCCGGGTGATGTTCCTCCCTCTCTGTCTCTTTCCCTCTCCCTCCCTCTGTTTCTCTCTCTCCCCCTCCCTCTCTCACCAGCTCTCTCTCCCTCTCCCCCCTCTCCATCTCCCGTCTCTCTGTCTCTTTCCTTCCCCTCCCTCTATTTCTCTCCCCCCTCCCTCTCACCCGCTCTCCTTCTATCCCTTTCTATCTCCCGTCTCTCTGTCTCTTTCCCCTCCCCCTCCATCTCTCTCCCTGTTTCCGATCTCTCCCCCGTGTCCCCCCACTAAGGTATAAGAGAAGTAGATGATGATGATGGTGGTAAAAATGTGAGGGTTTTATCCAGTTCTAGTAGTGATGATGGTAAAGATGGCGATGATAATGATGACAATGATGGCTGTGATGGCGGCGGTGGTAATGATGACAATAATGAGGGCAACAATAGTGGTGATGGAGGAACTTATAGTCTTGAAGGCTATATGCAAATGTTGAGTTTAACATCATGCCAACATTATGATGTGACATATGTTCACGACTACAGAGCACAACTTGAGAGATATATGAGCACTAGTATCGGTTTATCTACTTACCGCAGATATGATTATGATGATGATTTTGTGCTTCATCGCAATTCAATATGGAAATAACTACATTAGCATGTATTTATGAATGTAGTTTATACAATTTACTATATTGTGCATGTATTTTGATATGTTTCTACCGATGACGCGTGTATTTATGCTTTCGCTTTATGTTTAGCGTGCTAGGTGATATGTTTTGGACATGTGATACATGAATGTGGATGTCTACATTTTTTTAAGATTTGTCGTGATTTTTTCAGAATTTTTTGAGCTTTCTATGAAGCGTTTTGCGCGTATCGCCCGGAATCGATCCGAGTCGCCGAGACCGATCCATTTTAGTGCCCGCCGAGTCGGCGACCGAGACCGCGACTGTGAACCATGGTTGTATCCAAGAAATATCCTCCAGTGTATAAGTGTCCAATACATAAAAATACCTAAAATCTGAGAAGCTGATCTTGTAGCATATTGCCTGTCTTCCATCTCACACTTCAGCATGTTAGACAAAAATACCTTGTTGCCTAACACAGCTATACTTAGGGGTAAGCAAAATTTCAGTTTAACCGAGCTGGACTGGTTTTCAAACTGAAACAAACAAGTTTGGTTCGGTTTCAACTGAAAATCAGTTCGGTTTGGTCAGTTCTGAGTATAAAAGGTTCGGTTCGGTTCGGTTATTGGTTCCCAAACCAGGCCTTAATTAACCAAATGTATATATAAAATATTGACCCAACAAACTGGTTGGGCTTTAGGACCAACAATTGAGCCGAACCAAACCGAACCAAACCAAAAACGATTCGACTTGGTTCATTTTCGGTTCTTATATAATTCGGTTCGGTTTTCAATTTTGCAAATTTCTGAAATAACCAAACCGACGCACCCCTAGCTATACTCATTCTTCAAAGGTGTTGCTAACTTGCCGAACATATCCACCCATTAGGCACCAGCTGGTCATTCCCTACCGTTCACCATCATGCCAAATGGTTGTCCTAAATAATTGAAGTGACGACTCCTAATACATTCTTTGACTGTCAATGTGAACTCTTGGCCCTAATTTTCCTGTAGTTTCACTGAAGTTGCATTCCATATATTCTATTTGTTTCCCATCAAAAACTTGTCCCAACCTTTCTACTTTATAAGTACCCCTTCTCTGGTTTAATCAAATGATACCACCCTGTTCATCCACAACTAATCCAAGGGGTGATGAAAAGCATAATGCTGCTCACATGCTCAGAGAAATAAATGCTATGATAAGAATCACTGAATCAGTACCTGTTCAAAAAATCAGACTTTTGAGCTACCTGATTCAATTTTTGAATGCCATACTTGTCCTGGAATATTAAAATAAAACAAGATCAGCGATTAAGAAAACAGAGGTGAACTAGCAGTGGGTATTTAGTAATATGAAGTGCACCTTTCTTGCTGAGGTACTCTCTAAGTTGGCAATACATGACAACAGCTCATCCCTGGTATCCTCGTGAATATGAGGGTGCTGCCACAGAGTATCAGCATCATGGAGTTCCCATGGACTATGGGAATGTGTTCCAGAAGGATCACTTTTGTATCGAATAACATATCTCTCCCATGGGCTCTCTGGAAATTCAGAAGATTTAGGCTTTACCTCCTGAATCCTACCCTCCCACCAACTACCACTAGCTCCGTCTTCATTCCTCCACCAGACCTGACATTTATCTCGGTTTGTCCAATTTCTCTCAATGGCAGCATCATATCGTGATCTTTCCACAAGGAAATCTGGGTAAGCAACAAGCTCAGGCAGTGTCAGTTTAAATGTCTTGCCAAAACCAGCTGAAGAAGGATCAGTAAACTCCAGAACGAGTTTGCAGCAACTTTCCCCAGATCCAGGAAGAGAAGAGTAATCAACATGTTGGACTTCACAAAATTCTACAGCTTTTAGACATTTGATCTTCAACGGACCCCCCTCATGTGGACAATGAGAACTTTTAATATATTCTTCATGGCCCTGAAAACAAGAAATAGAATAAGTATACGATAAAGGCTGACTAAACGTATACTACGTTATCAGTCAGGGATGAAGCAAATGACTCACACATTTTACCTGTCTCAAATATGCAACCTCATCTCCTAGTTGTGGAATGTAACGGTAGCTCTCCTCATGCTCTATCAACATCAACCATGACAACTTCCTCCCTGTTTGCTGGTATTTGCTATTATCCAGAGGTTTCATATTACTATTATAATTTTCTCTCCTGCTTCTGGCAGACCTTAAACCAACAGCTTTTGAAGCTGGCTTCCATTCATCAAAGAGATGGTTCTCACGTTCATGCATGGTCAAGTCCCCTCCATTTCTTGATGTTTTTGAAGAGCCATAACATTCTTTCCCTCTGGAATTACTACTAATCAGAGGGGACTCGTCTATCTCTATTTTGGTCCACATAGATCTTGTTCTTCGTACAACATCATTATGTGCATCCCTCTGGTTGTTGAAATTCGATGTGCTTCCTTCTATACCACAAGCATCGTTATCAGAAACTTTTCTGCCCCTAGATGACTTTGACCTTTTGTAGACAGCGGCATACATCTTGGTATTATTAGTACCTAAATGTGGCTTCTTTGAATAGTGTGATTCATTTGGCCAAGTGTCCAAGCTCCCTGACCCATCATCATTCCAATCACTATGGTCAAAACTCTGACTACTTGCACCCTCATCCTCTTCAGGCATTGCTGACACTGAAGTGTGTTCAGCTTCAGGGAAACTATTAGACATCAGATCATGTTCAGAACTCCTTAAATCTTCTACTGCAACAGACTTCAATTTCGCAGACGAACTGGTGTTCTCTTTTGCTGACCCATTCGATCTGATTCTGAACTTTAGAGTGTTCTTCTCAGACTCCTGATTATGGTTAGCATCTTGTGAAGCCGTTTTGCTATCAAACATCACTTGATAACTGTTTACTGGCTCACGAATACCCCTAACTTCACCAATTCCATGGCTGATTTGGTGTTCCTTGTCCGGGTGCGAAGTTCCAGTTATACTGCCATTACATGTGGCTGGGGTTACAACATGATCCTGTTGGTCAACATTTGGTGATAACTGCTGAGACAATGTTAAATTGAACAAATTATCAGGAGGATGTCTTTTAGTGTTTGCAGCATTCAGCCCTTGCAAACCACCATTTTCACACTTACCTCCTTTTACGTCTAGATTATCTCCAAGAGCTTGATTTCCAGCACCGGAGGAGGTCCCATATTCCTCCTCAGGTTTTAAATGCCCGTTGGTGTCAATGGGAACATAGTTAGGACCTCCTGGCGGTGGATTAGATGGAGGCCATGCATCTGTGGCAAAAGTGTCTCCCAATTTCAAACGTTTTGATGAACGTGCCTTGACTTCTCCCCATCTAATTGCGCTACCACTGTAACCTGCAGAAAGATTGCACTGTTCTTGCTTTTCCCCATCCGCTCTTTCTCTAATCTTGACATTTTCATACAACCTGGCATCACCTGAAGACTGTGCTGGTTCAGAGGGGCCAGAATGGTTTTTCTTTAGGTTATCCTCATTAGAGGCCTTAGAAAATAAGTCCACCCTCGCATCCTGCTCGTGGAATTCAGATCTAGTATTTTCTGAAGAAATAATTGTTTTTGAATCACGACATGGCAATTTAAGGACAAGTCTCCTTCTATTTCCAGGGTATGCCTGAACTTCAGTGGGTTGAGAAGCTTTTACGACATCTTCACACTCAACTTTAGAGGCATCTTTCACACTAGCCTGTTTCATCTCACTGTTCTGCATTGACTTTCCTGATTCAATGCTCTGAGTACTTGAATCTGGAAACTCTGACTCACTCTCTGAGGAACTGCTTTCTAAGTCAACATCTTCATCAGAAGAACCACCAGCCATTTTTGAAAAGAAAGAGAGAGCATTCCTTGCAGAGCGTCTCTGAGGCCGCATTATCCTGGATTTTGATGATTTTTTCCTCGAACGCAATCGTCCATGTTTTGACCTCTGTTTCCTGTGAGCCCTTGATACGGTAGCACCATCACGCTCATCCAAGTTTCTTCTCTTCACTCGCCTCCCAGAAGAAGTCATGAATTCAACCTGCCGATGAAACTGTAAATTCATATGAGGAAGTAAATATTAAAACTGTGTTATTATTATTATTATTATTGTGTGTGTGTGTGTGGAAGTAAATATTAAACTGTGTGTTATTATTAGTATTATTATTTGGTGTGTGTTGGTTTTTTTTTTTTTTTTTTTTTTTTTTTT
>JAVJIF010022422.1:0-57806 GCA_038442645.1 Agave tequilana
ATCCTAGTAGCAAGCGGGTTGGGTTGACTTGAGTTGGTCCGAGTTGGATCCGATATTGATGGCGTGTCAGGTCCAATCGGGTCGGATCTGTAGCAGTTTGGGTCAGGTTGGGCTCTGCTGCTATTGGGTCGGACCTGAACAACAACTAAGCCTCTCTTTGTAGCTGGCGACTGTCGTGGTCGAGGACGAGTGAGGCGGAGGGCCCGACAGCGAGCGGCTGAAGTTGGGGACGATTGGGAGACGATCTGGCGGCGGCGAGGAGGAATAGGACGAAGGAGGTGACCGAGGAAGAGGAGGACTGGCAACGACGGCGAGGTCGTCGATCAATGTCGGCATCGATGAGGGCAGAGGAGGGAGATCCCGACGAAGATGATTAATGTTGATGGTCGACGATGAAGTCGGTCGACGATGAAGTCGGTAGACGACAAGGATGGTCGATGACGAAGTCGATCGAGACGGTTGATGTCGATAGCGACAACGAGATCAGAGCTCTTTACAGAAAATGATGATGAACGAGATTTGGGTGCCGACGAGGATCGAGATGGTCGTGGTGCTAATCAGATCATTGCGACAAAGACGATGAAGATGGAGAAGACAAGGCAATGGTGGCTTGGTTGCAGTCGAGGGAGAGGAGAAAGCGGAGGTAGAAGGCGACAGATATTGCGATGAGCCGGTGTGAGGCTACAACACTAGGATTAGGGTTTTGTAAGAAGTGGAGGAAGGAGATAATGAACAGTTACGTTTTTTTTTTTCTCTTCCCCCCCCCCCAAAACAAACCCCAAATCTAAACTTGGAAAAAAGAAAATAAAGAGAGATCTAGATTTAGGATTTTTTTTTCAAAATAATAAAAAAAGCAAGAATTTAGTTCATATACCAAAATTAATGTTGGATCAAAGACTAAAAGTTTAAATTGAGAATATGTACACGGATCGCAATCTGACCTTAGGCTTTACCACCTGTTAATTCAATTAATTAGATCAAACTAATACCAAAACAAATTTTTTTATCAAATCTTCATTACCAATAAGAGAAGTCTTGACATCTATTTATAGGCTTTACAAAATTCAGCTTCCAGATATAACCGGAGTGATACTAAATTTCAAAAAAAAAAAATAACTAAACTCAAAATAAACTAAAGCATAATAATAACTAGCAAACGGTGTGATGTCCTCATCAACAGCCATTAAATAAAGAACACATCTGGAACGAGGAAACTGAAATTGCTACAATTGTCACTCAGCTTAACAAATATCCTTACAGTCAAAAGAGTCACAGAAAACCCGTCTTGGCCAAAACTCAAGGGGCCAAAGCTACACTCCTGAAACAATATAGAGAGCAACAAGCCATTAGAGATTTAAAATCAGTAGTCAAAGATAAATACAGCAATAAGGCAGGCATGAAGAAAACAAAGATAGCTTCTCATAGAAGCAAGAAACAAGAAAAAAGATAGTTAGCAAATAAATATTTCCAATATTCCCTCGATGTACTGAGCAAGATTTAATTCCACAAACAGTAAAACCATTTCACACATATTTGGTGCATTCTCGAAACAAACAAACAAGGAAAAAACAAACAAATATAGCCTACAATCTTCCAATTTTATAGTTTTAAATAACTATACTGCTCAGTTGCATAGTTATTAGTTGCATAGTTATTAAAGCCTGACAAGCAATTCCTCCACATTATTAATACATATTATAAGCAAATTACTACCAGTACATTAAACGTGAGTTTAAGATGAGAGCTAACAGTTGACGTCCCTGCGACTGTTGAAGTGAGACTGGGTTCTCTCTCTCTCAAAATATAAGAGTAAACTCCTGTTTTCTACATAGGATAGGAAATAACTAATATATTGGCTGAGATGCATGGCAAGTCTAAGTTTCCTATTTCCAGTTATATCTGCAAATGGTAGGGACCCAAACAAACCAGAAAAATACAACTACTGCTGAGATCCGTGACAAGATATGCAACCATGCGCGCAACCTCTAAACTGGACTTCCAAAGTTCATCGTCGACACTTGTGCGATACATGCTGACACGTACCAGACACTTTGGGCAAATCAAGTTTTAAAATATCACAAAATTGAATGTAGAACTGTCGATTTTAAATAATCTCTAAAAAAACACATATTACACACTGTAGTGGTAAAATCTAACCCCGTTCAAGATGACATGTCCCTCAGCTTCCAACTCTCCGAGATACATCAGAGCTCTCCTCCGAAGTTCATACTATAACCGGCCTCCTCAAAATCGTCTCCACTCCAAGGTTCCCTCCGTTTCGAAGACTTCAGCAAGCAGCTCCAGCAACAGATCACTCTTGATCTCCGGCAACAGTTACGCAGCCTCACATTCCTCCACGTTCACAACATGCAATACCACTCAACGCAGGCAGTTATGGATAGAGCGATTTTCCCTGCATTCAATCTCAACAAATCAACAGCGGTGATCACAACAGTTACAACAAGTCAACATGTGTAAATTATGCAGTTACGAAGATCTCACCCGCATACATTTGTCTCCATGTCAACAGCTCAGTCGGCTATAAGTAGACCTCCTCCACCAACGCAGAAAAAGACTTTTTAGACTCTGAATTCTGATCTTTATTCTATTCAGATTTCAATCTGATACACTCCAGATTTCTCTAATTCCCATAACTTGAGAATTATAGTGAAACTCCTCCTCCCAGTGGTTTCTCCCGATTAAGAGTTTCCACGTATATCCTCTGAATCCCTCTTTTTGTGTTGTGTTTTATTTACATGCACTACTCCACTTCATTTCTCGCTTGTGGTGTGAATCGACCGTCCAATTACTTGTGACGAAAAATCATCACCACATTGGTGCTTTCGTTGAGAGTTGAGTCCATACTCAAGATCTCCCTCTTATCTAACCCAAAACCTTCCTCAAAAGTCACTTCCACAGCACCAATGGCCTAAAAAAAGTTCACCCTAAGGGTAAGGCCATCAGCGCCATCAGGGGCCCGACCCCCCAACCATTGTTCAGCCGCATATCGCCAAAAATACTAGTTCATCCTTGCCTCAGGGGGCAGCCGCCAACGTCCAAGCTCTCCCGCCGCAGTACGAAGACCAGCTCCTTCATATGCTCGCTGACATGAAAGCAGATAAAAGAGCAACAAGCCCAGCCAGATCGTGATTGGAAGAATGCCATTCGTTAATAGGAGGCATTGAGACAACCCAACGAATAACTCCAGGCCCAAATCGCTGCCATCCATAACACCCAGACACCGACGCAATCGAAAAGCGAGCTTGGAGTCAGAGAATCCCCTGATATCATGATCCTCTACGAGTTGATCCAAAGACGGATCAAGGAGGCTAAGTTGCAGCACAACAGCTGATCAACACCTTCTGTTGCGAAAGTCTCTGATTCCCCTCTCTCCAAAGACATCTTAGAGTGCAAGTTCCCGAAGAAGTTCTCGGCTCCAACCTTCGACTTCTGCTCCGGAGTGAGCGACCCGGTTCAACACATCAAATATTTTCGAGACAAATGGTAGTCTACTCCCGCAATGATCCACTCAGCTGCCTCAGCTTCCCTTCCAATTTGAAAAGTGTGGCCTCATATTGGTTCAACTCCCTACCACCACATTCTCTCTGCAACTTCGAAGATGTGTCCGAAGCGTTTCTCACTCAGTACGCATCTCGCCGAGAAGATAAGAGGAACAACCACCATCTTCTCACCATCAAGTTGAGGCAAGGCGACAGCTCAAATCCAATATCGACTACTTTCAAAGTCAACTGGCCAAGGTCTCCAACTGCGGTAAGGTCTCTACATTCGCGCTTATCAGCAGGCTGCAAGTCTCACCCCCTATACGAACATCTCCTGAAGCGCAATGTCACTCAAATGAGCGAGGTTCTATCCCGAGCTCACTTACATCATGTTGGAGGAGGCAATGAAGACTTCCTCCAACCACTCCGCGGAGCATGGTGACGACGGAGGAAAGTTGAAATCTCCGCATGAAGCCTCCGTCCATGCCCAATATCAAGGCAACCTGCCTACAGAAGACGAGCGCTCCTGATCATCTCACCAAGTCCGTTCCGAGCCTACAAGCTGATAGAGCAATTCACTCCGTTCAGGTTCCCCATCAATGAAGTCTTCAACACCATCAAGCATCAACCCGGGATCATGCGTCCGAGATCCATCCAGTACGCTCCCTCACTTCCCGGATCAGAAGTATTACTTCTACCATGACGGTAAGGGGCACAAGGCCATCTATTTGTCGGAGTCTCCGAAGGTACCTAAAGGAGCTCATCCACCATGGTTTCCTAAGGAATATGTCCTCACACCCGAAGCAGCCCCAGATCCAGACAACCGAGTGCTTCACCTCCTACCCAACCACAACATGTGATCACCCAATACAAAGCAATCGAGTGATCCGATCCTACCTCCCCAAACAGGGCAGTACCCCTATCCGTGATCTCCCCTGAACTTTGATTTTCATGTATTTCATTTCATTATCAAATAAAATTATATTTTGCTCCTAACCATTTCAGCCTACTCTGCTGCTGGGATTTTCCCCACTTAGTCCTACCAAAGTTCATCGCTCCGTTGATGGGTCTTACCCCTACTCGAAGACGATTGCGAACCCAGCTCCGCTTATGTCCTTACCCCACTCGGAGTCCAATGCTTGCACACTCCATTGTGAGTTTCACCCCCGCTCGGAGACGACAACGCAAGCAACCGCCTACAGGGCCCCTTTCGGCTAGCCTACGAGAGTCGAAACCCTCCGTTGTGGGTCCTACCCCCGCTTGAAGTCACTACTCTGCTGCAAGAATTTTCTCCTCTCAGAGCTCTCGTTTGATATTTCGCTGATAGGTCACACACCCACGCATAACACAAATACTAACTTACGGGCTCTCCTCATCTGAACCCACGAGTGGATGAACCCCTGATAGTTTTCCTATGCTAGGTCCAAGCCAGATCGCCACTCTGTTGTGGGTCCACCCCCAGGTCGGAGTCGATGCATCCAATCTGTCGATGGGGCGCCCTTACTTCAGGTCCTTACCAAGTTCACAACGGAGCTGATAGGTCAAATCCCCACTCGGAAGCAATCGTAAACCCAACTCCACTGTTGGGATTCCCCACTCGGAGGTCCGAATCGTCATCCTGTTGTGAGTCTTACTGCCGCTCAGAGTCGACGCATCCAATCTGTCGAAGGGTCGCACCCCCACTTCAGAACCCCTTCCAAATGTACAGGTAAACATTCCGAAAAGCCTATAACTGCATGAGACATATAGCATATACATGAGGGTTTCCTTGTTTGGATTATCCCCTTGACGTACTAGTTTCGTGTGATTAGAGACTGAAATCAAGCATTTTAAAAGGTATGGTCATCCAGGTATTATCTGAACAAAACCTTTACATATGCTTGAATGAATTGCTCATCCCGAATAACACAAATTATGTATATTTAGCCTACAACTACACGAAACATATGATATATACATGGGGGTTTCTTTGTTTGGATTATCCCCTCGACGTACTAGTTTCGTGTGGTTAAAAGCAGAGTATATATAATTTTGTTAGCCCAATCTGTTTAATTTATATGGATTATATATGTTCAGCTTATGATTGCACGAGACATGGTATATACATGAGGGTTTCTTTGTTTGAATTATCCCCTGGACATACTAGCTTCGTATGATTAAAAGCTGGGTATACATAGTTTTCTGCCAAATTCGTATTAGCTTCTCATTACTTTTATTATGTTGCATCTAACATTTAATATAAGATGTTCCATTGCATGGTTGTGTATGCATCTTCCTCCCCAGAAAGTTTGCACCTCCCGCTAATGGGATTCCCCCACTCGAAGACGGCAACGCAGACTCCAGCCTATGGGCTCCCTCTTTTGTGGGTTTCTACCACCGCTCGGAATCCTTACTCTGCAGCAGGGATTTTTCCCCTCTCAAAGTCTCAGGACCACAGCTCTGTTGATGGGATTCTCCCACTCGGACGCAAACGTGAATCCAACTCTGCTGCTAGAATTTTCCCAACGCGGAGGCCAAAGTTTGCAAGTACCACTTATGGGACTATTCCCACTCGGAAGCAACGCCGCAGGCTTACCAAATCACTCTCAGGACACTGACCATACCGGTGATTGAGATCAGCACTCCGAAGAGGCATGATCATATCGATTCTAAAAATCAAGATAAAGCAAGCCAGGCAAGATCCATACAATCATTTCCATTACAAAGAAATATGTATTTTATTCCCAAAAATCCTTCCATTCCGAATACATTCCTTTAAATACATACTTGATTACATCTAACAAGAGTAATACAAAGTTACATTACACTTCTGTGTTTACATTTTTTAAAAAGAAATACAAATAATCCTAATCCGATCCCTCCATCCTGCTGGTACGCTAGCCACACCTTCGAACTCCAAGGAAACATCCTCCCAGAAACGTCACCAAAAGTACGACCTCATTGCTCACACCACGATCCAGAGACTCCAGTAGAAGCTCCAGGAGGTTCCTTCGCAAAAATAGAAGATTCCTCCAAGTGAAGGGCCTCCTCTCCGCATGTAACACGCCTCCAAGGAAGTCAAACTGGAACCGCCATCCTCCACGCATCTCAGGAGAATGACGAGGATCTCCAAGAAGCCCTTCAATGCCATGGCAACGCCTCGGGCTCCAAAAGGACTCCGACAAGACATACAAGACAGTAATAATGTCACACCGTGTCCCTATGTTCTGCAAAAGAGGTCTGGCTATGGAAGAGAGAGTGATTCATCAGCGGAGCCCCAACAAAAACACCACATTATCTCTCCCTATTGCTCGCCGCAAAAAGGAATCCTCAGGCACAAGGCATCAGTGTCCGAGCAGACTGAAGCCTGCAAGATATGACTAGACGGTTGTGAAATCGCACTAACCCAGAGCCACCCAGGACAAGTACCACTTCCGATCGGAGCATGAGCCCTACATGTCACCCTCGACGATGGCACCCTATCACGATGACTAATGTATCGTAACAGGTTCATCGCGACGACTAATGCGGCACACCAATCAAACTCCTGCATGGCGAAAGCCTGACCACCAGTTTCTCCACCTTTCCTTCCTCTACCTTTACTTCCTCCATCTTATGAAGGAAGAAGAAAATATTATGACCCAGCAAAGCAAAGAAGAGGAATTTTGAAGCAAGGGTTTATTAGAGAAGATAGAAGTGATTTCCATCCAAGGGTCTCGGTCAACCGAATCAGCATAAGATCAACCGTCGGCACCAAGACACGAAACCCTACCTCCCAGTCATTATGACTCATGGATTCGAAGAGACGCATGATTCGACCCTGAGAGATCTAGCCGACCAACGTGACAGCTGGCAGCCAACTATATAACCTACAATTAAATTCAGAAGATCTATATTTATGATGCAGATCCTCGTCTGCCCACGAACAACAAGACGAACTTAAGGCATTAAAATGTATCCTACCAACTCAACTCTTCCGACTTCCCATCCACAGGCTCTGATAAGCGAAAGAGCCGGGGGCATCTGCAATAGTCAAAATCTGACCCCGTACAAGATGATGACACATGTCTCTCACCTTACAACTCTTCGAGATATATCAGAGCTCTCATCCGAAGTCCATGTTATACCCAACCTCCTCAAAATTGTTTCCACTCTGAGATTTTCTCAGTTCCGAAGACTTCAGCAAGCAGCTCCGGTAACAGATCTCTCCTAATCTCCGCCGATAGTTACGCAACCTCACCTTCCTCCACGATCATAACGTGCAGCACCACTCAACGCGGACATTTATAAATATTGGCTGATTTTCTAGCATGCAACCCAACAAAGCAGCACCGGTGATCACGACCGTTACAACAAGTCGACATGTGCAAATCGTACAATTTCAAAGATCTCGCCCGTGCTCATCTGCCTCTATGTCAACAGCTCAGTCCAATATAAGTAGACCACTTCCTCCAACAAAGAAAAACTTTTTAGACTTTGAATTCTGATCTTTATTCTATTCGGATTCTAATCTGATACTCTCTAGATTCTTATAATTTCTATAACCCAAGAATTATAGTGAAGCTCCTCTTCCTCGTGATTTTTCCCGATTAGGGTTTTCACGTAAATCTTTTGTGTCCCTCTTTTCTGTGTTGTGTTTTATTTACGTGCACTACTCCACTTCATTTCTCGCTTGAGATGTGGATCGACCGTCCAATCACTTGTGGCGAAAAATCACCACAACACACACCGTGAAGTCACAAATCACCTAAACAAACATGAAAAAAAAATTTTGAAAAAGGCCTTATTGACATAATCGAATATTATGTTAGTAAAATCTAAACACCTCATAAACTAGATGAGAAACATCGATTATTTGATTAGAATTTATTTCAGATTTTTTTGTTTCTCTGTGTTACTTTGATTAGTAACTATGGATTTAAACAATTGAGATTTGTATTTTGTTTGATCCCGATCATTACAGATTTTGACGTGTACTATAAATAGATGCACGCACATCCATGTCCTCCTGTACCCATATCCTATTTTTAAGAATTTGACAAGTCACAGTGCCCATGTCGTATGGTATCTATGTCCATGCTTTGGTATCTATGTCCATGTTTCATAGATTATAACAGGGGAGATTTCTTTTCTTTTTAACTTAAACATTGTTGTTCAAGTTCATACAACCAGGACCAATCCTCCAAGAGTCAAGTAGGCAAGAAAATTCAAATACTAGGAAAGATTCTACAAGGGGCAAAGATGAAATATTTACTTAGGAACTTACATAGCATGATATAAGCCAAAGAGCACACCGTTAACCATCAAAATAAGGAGAAGTGCTACAGCCAAGATGCTCATTTGGTAGACGAAATAACATCACTAACACGATATACAGTGATGTATGAACAGATACAGGTTACAAAATAGGAATAGGTATAGTATGAGTTTCCCCCGCCCAGTCTAAAAGTGATGAGATTTTTAAAGTTCAATCCATTTCATAAGTAGACACCCAGGTTGGTCTAGATAGAAGGACGGTTTAAGTTACACTTCTATCATGAAGGTGTGCTCTACCAAACATATATCTAAGTGTCGAACACTTTTTGAAATTGTCCTCAATTTTAAAGTATATTGGTTAAGCTGCAGAAAAGTACCCGAGTGTATCACCATAGTTTTCACCTACACAGTCCTAAGAAAGTAGGACAATAACCCTGTTACAAATTGGGGGCTTGGGTTCTCATTTTATGACAGGAAGAGTATGAGGGTTCTAGAAAGGATTTGGAGATCTTTTTACTCACTGGGGTTTTAGGAAAGTAGAAATATGTGTATGGATTCATTAGTTAGGATTAGGATTTCGAAGCCTTTTAACGGGTGAGATGGGTTTAAAGATTTTGACAATTCCATATTAGGAATTTGCGTAATAGATTTAAAGTTTTGAATGTTGAGATGGGTTCCAAGCTAAATTTGAATGTAAAGAATAACCACTGTTTCAATAATGGTGAAATATTAGGGCATTTTTTTCCACAACGCAGCCAATGTGTGTGTGCATGTATGACTTGTGACAAGAAAGTGTCAAGGTCAAGCAATGTTTTTGCTGAGAGGAACTTCTCCCAATGTTTAGAGGAGAGAACCAACCACCTTATATTCAAAAAACACTAAATCCCAATGATATTCATGATATTCAAGAAAAGTACAGAAAATATATTTTTTCAATTGGCATTCCTACCTTTGCCAGTCCCTAAAGCCAGCCCCATAATTTTAGGGACTTGTTGGGAAATAAGTTCCATATCAACCTGTTCATATCAAGTGTTTCATTTATTAAGAAAAACCTGAGATATGGCGAGACAAAATAACATTTCGATGTTTTCGGGTCCGCACATTTTCTTGGATAGTTGAATGTAGCATGAACACCTGTGATGCTTTGAGCAAATAACCTTGATATTAATCTTGTAATTATAGTCGTCCCAATCGAAGATGCCACTCAACTTTCATTATTTGTGTACATAACCAAGAGTTTCAGATTTCATATGTGTTACACAAGATTTATTTTCAGTGTTGGTATTAAACAAGTAATCAACACTACAAGCATGATGGCTGAATTAGTGAAAGTAACAAAAACATTACCAAATTTTCAACCAGATACTAGAAAATTGCAGGTCATGTTCAGAATTTTAGGACAGGAAGAAAAGAGAAGCTAAGGCACTCACATTTTATGGATGAACCAGCAAGACAAGTCAACCTGGATTTTGTATTAGCCTCTGCCAGCGGATTGGGCTTCTCTTTTGAGATCATCCGGACATCCCATACTCGTATAACACCATCAGATGATGCAGAAGCTAAGATGTTGGGTGTTTCACAGGCTTGGCCATCAATTTTCTTCTTGGAAACAACAAGTCCTTTTACACGAGTAGGATGGGCATCCTCTATGCAATATGCAACTTTCCCACTTGTAGAGTCCCAGGCGGTGATATTTCGGTCCTCTCCACCAGTAAAAGAAGTCCACTCTGCTACATCTCAATTATATTAGACATAAGCAAAGTAACTGTAACATTTAGAATATTAAAGATGCTACCGCCATCTTAAGATGGAGGAGACGATATGCATATAGCAAAAAATAAACTTGTCTAAGATCAGTACAAACGCATAAATGGGGCCATCAGCTATGTGAAACAGTGAAGAAATAGGCATCAACAGAAACATGAAGATGAGAAGACACAAAACCACAATATACCATAAACACCATCTGCAAGTGCTAGGTAATTCGTGCAAAAGCCGGTATGCAGGTTAAGAAGTTGAGACATTTTTAGAGCTAAAAGACTTGCTTGCAGCAGGTCTCAATCGCATGAAGTAGTAACAGTTAGGTTGATAATTTCTATTGACAGCGTGAATTATGCAGTGTTGTTATAGATGTACACGATTTGAAGGTGGCTGAGCAGTATGTAAATGTCTATATAGTTATATATATTTGTAGATAATATAAGAACACAGAACACTATACTTATATAACAATAGAGTTATCATTCACAAATCACAATGTGGTAAAAGTAAAAAACTACATTTCCCTTCTTCTTCCTTTTTTTCTTTTTCCCTCCTCCTTTAACTTAATACGCTTCCAATCACCCCTATGTTCTTCTGCAATATGCTGAACTGCAACAGCTACTGCTTAATTAGTTTGCAAGAGGCATGATGACCCATCAAGTCAATATAACTCAATTAAGTAGCGAATCATGTATCCTTACTTCAATTAAGTAGCAAAGCATGTATCCTCACTTTCACAAGAATCCCATATGCCTAAATTTTAGAGTCGGTTGCATCAACTTTCAATAATCACCAAAGTGACAAAAGGTTCAAATCTTTTACCTCGCCGGTGGCAACACAAAGAACCCTCTTGCTCCCCTCCATCTGACAGACCAGCTTCGCGTCCTCGGACTCATGAACGCCGATCTTTTCCTCGTTCACCATGAAAAACTTCTCCCCAGAATCACTATACTTCACTATTTCCGCTTCTTTAACCAGCCTACACGAAAAACTCCTCCTCCCTCTGATCAAATTCACCATCCCCAAGCAAGAATCTCTCCCCACCGTCAGCGCGACTCTCCCCGACGGATGGACGGCGAGATCGTTGATCCCCTTTCGATGTACGGGGACGGTCTTGAGGTGGACGAAGGGATCCGCATCGTAGAGGCAGAGGTTGCCGTCGCCGCCGGCGCTGATGAGGTTGCGGGGGAGCGAGGGGGCGAGGGGGGAGGTGAAGAAGGCGAGGGCGGCGACGGGACCGGAGTGGTCGAGGAGAGAGCCGATCTCGGAGGAGGAGGGGAGGTCGTAGATCTTGATGGCGTCGTCGGAGGCACCGGAAGCGGCGACGGGGCCGGCGACGGCGGCGCACTTGATGGGGGCGGTGTGGGCGGGGTAGGAGAAGAGGGGTTTTAGGGTTAGGGTTTGGGGGTGAGGGAGAAGCCCCAGATGAACTTCTCGTAGGAGCCCGCTACCAGAATCATCGCGGCGGACTCTCTCTCTCTCTCTCTCTCTCTCTGAAGTTCAGGGGTTTAAGGCGGGGAGGTAATGCGTCGGCTCCGAGTCGGATCCTCTTGGAGTCTAAATTTGCAGCTGTATTAATCGTCAGCCAGTCAAATGCAAAAAGTTTTAAAAAATTATTATTATTAGTATTCCGGCTGTTGCCAGATGCGAAAACAACCGACCAAGCCAGGAGCAGGAGGGGGAGAGAGAGAGAGAGAGAGAGAGGGGAAGGAAGGAGAGGAAGAATAAGGGAGAGCTGACAGGGAAAAAAAGAAAGAAAAGATTGATACTGCTCTCTCTTACGGATGAAGACGGAATAAAGTTTCTATATGAGTCACGAGAGAAAACCTCATTTGGATTATTATTATTATTATTATTATTATTATTATTATAAAGGATTTCGCTGCAACCCCCTATGTCAAAGCATAATTAGAAAAAAAACTCAGCTTCATAATTTAATACACTACAATCACCTTCTTTTTTAAACTAACGAGTTGTGCCCACGTGTCAAGCGCAGAAGCGCTCCTCAACGGTGAAAGACAAAAATACCCTGCAGTAATCGCTTCAAAAAAAGCAGAACGCTTCAAAAATGCGGACTGGTGGTATATAAAGGACTGCGACCATGGTTGCAGTTCTCACAAAAAAATCCCTATAAATCTTTATTAGGACTGCGACTATAGTCGCAGTCCTCATAAAAATGTCACGTTTCTAATATTTTATAGGAATGCAATCATAATGCAGTACTCATAAAATGTCACATTTCTGAGTCTTTATTGGACTGGGACCGTGATCGCAGTCCTCTTATCACAAAAATATCTTGTTTTGAGTCTTTATTAGGATTGCGATCTGTTGGCCCAGAGAACTTCCACTCTAGTTTTGATGATGATTAACTCATGTAGTTATGTTTACTAATAATATTGTGATGTTTAATTTCAGATACTTAATCAAGATATTAGTAGGTGATTAGCTTCAACAAAGATGTTTTGGAGCTTTTCATGGTGATTCAAGAGCCCGAGCGTCAAAGTTCATACCCTAGCACTCTTGTGGAGTCAAGCTCGGTGGATCACGTTTTGGATCGAGTCGACTTGGAAACGGAGCTCTACAAGAAGACCTCGGTACATAGTTTAGTTTTGTGTTTAGATCCATTTGTAAAGATTAGATAGTGTGATATGCTCAAGTTCACAACACACACACTTGTTTAAGTTTCATGTTTATTGGTTTTCGGTTTTCGGTTTAACCGATCTTGGTTTTCTTGAATAGATAGAATCAAAACAAGTTTACATGGTTTAATGTATATTAGCTTTGTTCTATATACATCTATACTTCAACTATTTAAACATACTTAGTTTGATAACCTATTCATGTATTTAGGTTTTGTATTTTAACAAAACTTGTTTTCGGAATTATTGTCAAAAACTATGATATATATCTTTATATGTATATTGGATTTATATCCATATGCAACATGCTTCAAGTTGTTTAAATATCATGTTTTTATATTTGGATGAGTTTTGAAAAAATCGGATTTCCATTTGAAAAATCTAAGTTTTGGAAAATACGGTTTTTAGTTTTCGGGAAAAATTTCTAAGTCACAAAAATGGTTCAAAAAGTTTGAAATATGTGTTGAATTTTTTCACACATGTTTGTATATCAAAGTATTATACTAAAACTATTTTTGTGGATTTTTATAGAATTTATGGGATTTATTTGGTAATTAAAAACCTAGTTTTCTAATCCCTTAAAAACCCTGCCAGGCTCTAGCGGTCGACCGGACCAGGAGCCGGTCGATCGGAACGTTCGACCGGACGTGCACAAGGACGTGCACTTGGCCGTATCAGTTGGCCGGTCGACCGAGCGGTCAACCGACTGAAGGCAACCCACTCTCGGGTTGCCCCGGTCGACCGGCAAGAGAGCTGTTGCTCTCTGGTTCAGGGCCCGGTCGACCGGGCGGTCGACCGGTAGGCTCGGTCAAAAATTTGACCGTTGGCTGGTCGACCGGCCGGTCGACCGGAAGGCCATTTCTGGCCTAGTCAGCAACCAACGGGCAAATCTGTTTTGGGGGTTATATATACCCCATTTGTAGGCTGTTTTGGTTAAGATTTTTAGAGAGAAAAATTCCTAATTTTTTCTAGTGTTTTAAAGCAAAAAGTTTTTGGTTCAAAATTCCTATTCTCTATTTGTTTTTTAAGTGTTTGATATTTCAAAGAAAATGTCTTTTGGGAATTGGTTTTTGGTCTAAAAATTTTATATCTATTTAGTGTTTTTCCCAAGTGATTTTCTTTGATCAAAACACTTTGTTTTCCACACTTGAGCCAAATCATTCTATCCTATCTATAAGATCTTTATTTTGTGGGAAAATTAGTTCGTGGTTGTGGAAACTACCAAGTTATTATCCCTCCTACTTTGTGTTATCCCTCTTGTGTAGAGGTTGATTTTGGAGTGGTGGTTGGCTCCCTCTAGTGAGAGGTGGAGATTGTGTTGGAATCCCTCAAGTGTGAGGTGATTGATTTGTATTGGCTAAGTGTCTACCCCTCTTGTGTGAGGTGGTGTTTGTGTTGGTTGTGCATTGCCTCTGTGAGAGGTTGTATTAGGTTGAGAGAGGAGTTGTGTACTCCGTTTGTATTGCCCCAAATCCTCAGTGGAGGTTCCCTGTGTGGAGTCCTGTGTGGATAAGTTAGTGGATTGGAAATCCTTCTGTGTGAAGGCGGGGACGTAGAGCTGTGTGCTCGAACCTCGAAACATATCTTGGTGTTTGCGTTTGATCCATTGACTCTTACTCTCTCTCTTTTATATTGTGTCTTGCATCATTTCACATTGCTCATTCATATTATATGTTTGGCTTGTTTGTGTGTGCCTCACTTGTGTTTAACCACGAGAGCTTCATATAGCGCCTCAACTCTTATTCAGAGGAATCAAGAGGAGTTAGTTCAGAGCCCTTCACCGGGAATTCGGGTACACTCGTTGGTTGCACTAAGTGTAGTTGCAATTTAGTTTTAATTTTCACATTTAGTTCATTAGATTAGCCGTACACCTATTCACCCCCCCTCTAGGCGTACTTTCACGACGATGATCGCAATCATCATAAAAACATAATTTTTCAGCCTATATTGGGATTGTGTTAATGATTGTAGTCCACGTAAAATGCCTTAATTTTTAATTAATAAAGGATTGCGACTATAGTCGCAGTTTTCTAATAGAGGATTGCAACATAGTCGCACTCCTCATATCAGCATCGTTATCATCAGCAGACTCCTGTTCACCGACATCGAATGTTCCCCAATGCTTTCTAGATCAAAAAATCACATCAATCACAAAGAAGAAAAAAAAACCTAATCGCGAGTACGAATAAACGAGGTCTGCAAAAACTCGATCCCAAAAAATTTGGTCTGAGGGCTCCGCCCCCTGAGACTCCTAGGAGGGGGCTTCCTGCCCCTCTTCCAACTCCCATAACAATATGACCGCGCAAATCAATCCGCGAATTACTTTGCGTCGGGTCAGATTTGAGGGGAGAACAATGTCGGACACGATGGAAGAGGATAAAAGAGAAAATGAAAATATATAAAGAAGTGGTGATTGGGAGGAATCAATTTATGCTGTCGTGGATGAGGTTGTAGTGAATAAAAATAGAGGAGTGAGTTTTTTTCCCTAATTATGAAGGAAAGTAGGTTGGCTGTAGCAAAATTTTCTTGTTGTTGTTGTTGTTGTTATTATTATTATTATTATTATGAGTTTGCTTAGGCTCATTTTTGGGAGGATTTGAAACCAAACCCTACTTATTGAAACAAAATGATAAGGCATCAATTTGATGATTCATTCATATAATTGATCTATATTATTTGAAGTGCCTAAAAACTTAAATTTAGACTCAATTTTTCTTACTCATTCATCAAGCAGAGCAAAAAAGACCATAAAAATTAGTCATCAAGCAGAGCAAAAAAGACCATAAAAAATTAGTCAGATATCTAATTTTATGATTTAGGATATTTCAAAACTGACAAAAATTAATCTTCAAGGGTTTTAAATTGTTTATATCATAATTCAGAGATTGGATTTTTAATTTGTATTTTTCAAATCCAATATTAGTAAAACTCTTTACTCTTAGCCATTTATTTTAGGCCTCTTAAAACACATGTAAGAAACCACAAAAATAAATGATTTTTTATTTCTATGTAATTTATATAGTGTATAAGTTTCAGGTGACAGGATCTGTAATTAAATATTATCGACAGATTTCTAGTCAAACTCAATACTTATTTATATTCAAGCAATATCCATGTTCATAAACATATAAATAAAGGAAATACATGTATCATATATGCAATCCACTTCACAAACCCAGCCTGGCTCTGCAAGATAAAGGACCCCAACACAACACTTCATGGCAATTCGAGGAAGCAACAAGCTCTAAAATGATAGCTCTGAACTATTCCAGTGATTATTATACTCGAGAACAAAAACATGTACAATCTCCTCAACAATCTCAATAATAAACAAGACAACCATGCAACTCATTTACATGACATCCTCTCACCCCCTACCCAAAAACAATTACAGCGAAATGTCTATGTGCCCATCACTACAACTTCTTCACATTGCTCGCATCTCATCTACTGTTGCAATTCTCCACCTCGCGACCTTGGACCGATAACACCAGACCTCAAAAGCCTCAGTATGTTCTGAACACCGAACATGCTGACATCTCAACCATTCCGCTAGTATATTCGCCAGGTTTGCTGATGGTAAAGTGATGATGACTGAAACAAAAGCCGATTCCAATACCTGCCAGATATCAACGTCAATCCTAACTGACGAAACTTCTTCCTCCTCGTCATCAGGATTTCCCTGATCCACCAAAGGTCTCATTTTCTGAATGAATCGAAGGTAAACTCTTACAACATGAAGCCTTCTCGGTGTTGGAAGGATCCTGTTCCCAAATCCGATTGCCTCCAAGACCTTTGAAGCAACTTCGACAGCTTTCAATTTGGTCTCCAGCAGGTCACCTTTGGAACTCAATTGCCCGGCTGCACTCCACTATTTTTACAGATGCATCGACCCAATAGCGAACCAATCATTCATCATCTCCATCTTGTTCAATATCTGACAAATCCAGCAGATGTCACAGAGAAGAGACTTCAAGTGCTCCACTCTACTCTCTTCCGAAATGCTGTCCTGTGATGCATCTGCAAGAGTTTCTACCAAGGAATTGAACCTGGCTCGTAAATCCATAACACATTTCCTCACCTCAGACTTTATGCCTCATTGTCCAAAGTTAAAAGAGGTGCATCATCATCCTCAGTGAGAAAATTCTCGAGCTGCTCTTGAGCAGAGGACTTCAGCTCTCGCATGGATGTTGGGGTTGATGACGTGGCAAAATGGATGGTTGAGACGAAAATTCAAGCAAGCAACATTGAGAAACAGTGAAGTACACGCTACAATATCTACGAGGACTGCGAGACTAGACTTGACGTTTCAGAAATTAAAAATGAGAAAGTTTAGGATATTACAAGGCTATGTTGATTCAGATTATGTAAGAGATCTTGATCAGCGAAGATCTGTAACGGTTTATATATTCACAATAGCTAAGTGTGTCATCAGATGGAAGGCAAAATTGCAAGACACAATGACTCTTTCAACGACATAAGTAAAATACATGGCTACAGTTGAGGCATCAAAAGAAGCTTTGTGGTTAAGAAGATTAGTCGAGATTTTTGACAACATACATGATTCAGTTCGTATTCATTGCGACAGTCAGAAGAGTACTATTCATCTTGTTAAAGATCATATGTATCATAAGCGGATGAAGCCCATTGATGTGAGATATCACAAGATACGTCAGTGGGTCGTAGATGACAATATGATCTACTTGACGAAGATCAGCACAAAGAAGAATCCAGCGCACATGATGACAAGAACCATCCCAATAGAGAAGTTCATAACATCTCTAAACTTCATCCAGGTTCTTCAAAGATAAGATGGAGAATGAGCTCTTGAGAGGGAGCCATGTGAAGTTACAAAAAGAGGAGAAATCTCGGTGAATGATGCGGAGACCATTTTCTAGAAGAGAACTCAATGAACATGAGTCAAAGTGCATTATACTTATTGGAGAAGAAATCAAGGTGGAGATGTACAAGCTTCAGAGATCAAGAACGGACAGCTGTGCACAATTTGTACACAGGATAGTCGACTAATTATCATGGGTAGTCGATTAGTGGATCACTAGTCGACTAATGGCAATCTCAAGAGTCAATTGTGGCGCGACAGAAAGTGCGTACATGTAATATCTCGTCCCAGAATACGTACTTAGATATGTATTCTGATTTTTCGATCATATTTTTTCAGTTTTCTCCTCGTATTTATTTTGTTTTGTATTTATTTATGCTATTGTCTTGCATTGAATCTGGATTCCTAAACTCAGAGTCAGCTCGAGCCTGAACAGGAGACCCAATTCCAGTGTACTGCTCGATTTGATCTTTTCGGTAGTCAAATTGACCATTTTCATTTTCAAATATCATTTTCTAATATTATAAATATTTCATAATTTTCTTCTAAGTTATTCTGCAAAATCTTCAAACTCGATGTCGACCGGCATTACTGGTCGATTTCAGAATTTTTAATTTACAAATAGAATTGAATTTCTAAAATCTGCTTTCATATTATTTCTTAAAATCATATTTTTTTTATTTTAATGCATTTTTGGAGATTTTTCTGAATTTATCAAAACTCGACCGGATTTGGTGACAGCCGGTATCACCGGTTGATTTTAAGATTTTAATTTGAAAAGCAGATTGAATTTCAAATTTTGATTTCATATTATTTCTCAGAGGGATGTTTTCTACCTCTGAAAATTTTTGGAAATTTTTCTGAATTTCTCAAATTTTACAATATTATGATAAATTATTTGATTAAAGAATTTCCCGCTCTTTTCCCATCATTGGGCTGGCCCCTATAAATGTCTCTCTTCCTCTCATTCCCTCTCTCTCTCTCTCCTATTTCCCTCTCTCTTTCTCTCTCCTTCTCTCCCTCTCTCCTTCAACCTTCAGCCGACCACCGTCACCGCCCTGGCCAGCGCCGTCCGTTGCGCCGCAGGACCTTCCCAGCTCCGGCGACCTGAGCTCTATCTCTTTCCCTCTCTCTGTTTTCTCTTTTCTTCGTCTCCCCCTTTCCACCAGATCCGCCGCCGCCACGGCCAGATTGGCCGCCGCCCGATCTCCGATGACCTTCCCTGATGCCATCGACGGTCGCTCCGGCCGTCCCTTTCTCCTTCTCTTCTCTTTCTTTTTCTTTTTCTTCTTTTTCTTCTTTTTCTCTTTTCTTTCTTTCCTCTTCCTCTCTTCCTCCCTGCGGTCGTGGTCGTGGCCGTGGCGGCCAATGTTGCCGTGCCACCTGGCCGGTCGCCGGCAACCAGCCCTCTCTTCTCCACTATATCTCTCTATCTCAGCTAGATCTCTCTCTTTCCCTCTCTTTCTCTTCTCTCTCTTTCTTCTCACCTCTACTTTCTTTCTCTCTCCTCCCTCACTCTCTCTCTGTTGTGGACCGCCAATGGCCAGAGCCGCCGCCGGCTAGCCGACCACCCCTCTCCTTTCCCCTTCTTTCTCTCAAAATCTCTCTATATCGATCTTACTTTCTCTTTCTAGCTCTCTCTTTCTCTCTAGATCTCTAACTTTCTCTCTTGAACCCCCACTTTCACTCTAGATCTTTCCCTTTCTACAATGGTGGGTGGTGCCCGTGCATGTGTATTTGGAGTTTCAGGATTTTACGGTCTTTTTGAAGATTTAGGCGAGTGTTCTCGCCTTATTTATTGTGTTTTCCTGCTTCGATAGGTGATTTGTATTATGTGAGATGCAATTTTATTGGTGTATTGATGGAATTGTAATTGTATCGTGGACATGTAGATTTGTACGGGTGTTGTGCATTGTAGCGATGTGGGTGTGTATATGTACATTGTGGACACGTGTAATTGTATCGGTGTGACAAATGTCTGTAGCAGTGTAGTTTTATACATGTACATATACACTGCCTGTGATATATTCTCTTATCTGCTCTATTTTCATGTGTGGCTGATCTTTCGTGGTCGTTTAGCCTTCGGGCTCTCACTTAGCCTCCGGGCTTCACCGTTCTACTGATAGCTTAGTTGTTATTTGTTACATGTGTGTTTTTGATACTAATACTGGTGCAGGTTGCAGGTATAGCCCACTTTTCGGGTTGGCTACCCAATAAGTTTTATTCCTTGCACCCTCTGGGTTTTGTGGTAGCTACCGAGTGTGCGCTTAAACCTTATGGTCTCTTTACAGCCCTTTGGGCGCTCAGACCGCCAGGTCTTTCAGCCCACCTGGTAGGCGAGATTAGCGCTCAGTGCTGTACTGCTAACTCGATTCGGGTGTAATTACGCCGTGAGCGTGGCTTCATCACGGGTGATGTGGAGCGGTTTACCCATCACCACACGCGTGCGTTAGCTTCGCCATGAACAGTAATCACTCCGAGCATAATACCCTTTAACGTTGTGCACTAGCTTCGCTCCAGCTTGCTTAGCTTCGCTTGGATGTTAGCTTGTTTGCTCTCTATCTTTATTTTTATCTTGCTCAGTCTCCGGGCTTCACCACTCTACGGATAGTTTAGTTATAACCATGTTTATATGCGTGCTCGTGTAGTACTAACACTTCTGAAGGTACTTACTCAGCCTTCCAGCCTTCAACCTTCAGGCTTTCTACTTGGCCTTTCAGCCCTTCAGCCCTTTGGGCTCTCGCCCACTTCCTCGAAAGAGAGAGTGCGTTCAGACCGTAAGGTCTCTTAGCTACGCCTGGTAGGCGGACCAAGCGCACTAATTCCATTCGAGCGTAGTTACACCGTGAGCGCAGCTTCGCCACACGCAGTAGTATAACGTTCATACGCTCGCTCCATCATGCACGTTTAACCATGCCACAAGCGGTAATCATGCCGAACGTGATGGCGTCTAGTATTGTAGCTTTGCTTAGCATCGCTTGGATGTTCACTTACCTACTTGCCCACTTACCTGCTTGCTAATGTGATTATTATTCTTTTCTTGATAGTTGTGAAGAGTTTGAAAGTATTACTTATACTGTTTTTCAAAACTGTCTTGTTTTCTTGTATTCGTACCGATCCCCTATATCGGTACCATTTTCTTTATTCATACTGATCCCCTGTATCGGTACCGCTTTCCTATATTGTGATACACGACAATTAATATCTATTGTGCCATCACTTGACATGCTACCACCTGCTTGCTATGACATGCTATGTTGATCACCTGACACCTGCTTGTTATTACTTGTCAGCTGCCCTACTTAACACTTGGCTTGTGATTGTCATATTACGGGAATCCTATAACTGCTATCATGTATTATATACAGTATCTATAGTACTCGTGTACTCTTGTTACTCTTATAACTCTTAAACCTGTCATGCTTCTGCTGTTCTCGTAAATTGATAATTACATAATAAATTATAAAAAAGACAACTTACATCGGGTAAAGGGGAAACTGATAGACTTCAAATGGTGAATATGTTTACAGAAATATTAGTTATGCTATGCAACTAAAACTTTTGACTCTACCTGAGGGCCTCCAGGTGTTCTGAGGGGAGCGCTGGCTCCCTACATCATGTTATATTCCTGAATGGGCCTACAATAAGATCCACCTCCTGTACGCCTTGTGATTGGCTCCGTACACCAGCAACGGATCACCCTAAACCGTGGTCCCAGGCATGCACGGGACTCAATATAAACATAACTCGTTAGTTTCATCATCAGTTTCTAATAACAATCTCGAATTACTCATATATGGATCTGTGTGGTATGGAACGTACGCTTGTACACATACTTAGATATATGGGTCGAACGAATAATAATAAAACTCTAAATAATAATTTGTCGTGCTGTTTTGCAATTCAGGTTATATACACTCGGTACGGTGATGTGAGACATAAGGTATATAGATGAGGGTTTCCTTGTTTGGATTATTATTTCGATGTACTAGTCTTATGAAGCCGTATGTCGAGCTTGTACGACTGATTTTGCTTGTATTCGATATTATCAATTTTATAGATTTTTATCGGTTTTATGTTGCTTTCTTAGTTTAGGAGATAACTCGGCTTAGTGAACTAAGAATGCGGTGATGTGAAGCATAAGGTATATAGATGAGGGTTTCCTTATTTGGATTAATCCTTAGACGTACTAATCTTACTTATCTATAATTTAGGCTTGTATAACTGATTTTTCCATAATTACTTCACTTGATGTCTCATTGCCTGCTCATGTGTGTCTGTGCTCTTGACACGGTTTTCAATACATGCTCTTTAACTCGGATTTATCGATACACGTATGCTTGCCCCTGCGCGTCACTTGGCACTCATCTTACCACTCGTTGGGTTACTTCTGACAACCCTAGACCTGTATACCCAAATTTTGGAGCTTGAAGCTCATAGATTCTCTCGGTTGCTGATTAGAATGCGTAGTGGAAGCATGGAATATCGGCAGACTGTCTAGGGCCTTATCCTTCCAGGCCCTCCTGCTCATCTCTCGAGTTTTCTTTTTGTAACTTGTGAGCGCCTTTTGTACTATTTATATTGTATATCTTTTTATATTCTTGAATTTGTGCCTATCAGTGATGTAATATACTAGCAATATTGTCTCATATCTTGTGATAACTTTGTGATTGTACTCATATGTTAGAATGTTAACGCACCATGTACTTTTGTATTCTGATTCTTGCATGTACTGATACTTAGCATATATATGTGTGGGTATTTCATGCCAGCATATATACATCATAGTAATGTCTCCGTACTCGCAAGATTGAGGCCTTATAGTTTTTATCTTAGTAGTCGACTGTATAGTCAATTAATGAGCAGGATTAGTCAACTAATTAGTTGAATCAGTCGACTAATCGGCATTGTAACGGTCCCAGATTCTAATATCCTCCATTTACATAAATATCCTTATTACTCAATAGATTATCATAATTATCTATAATTTCTCAAAAAAAATTGACAGCATCTTTCTATATTTTGTCATTTGTCCCAAATACAACATATGTAACATCAGCCTACACGGTTGATCTCAATCCAAATATATAATATATCAACTCAACAATCACCCACGCAACATAATAATATTTTGGCTCCACATCGCCTACTTATCCATGTATAACATCCCAATAATCAAAATATAATGAGCTCGAGAGTACACCTCTCGGCATCCACAATCCAAACAAAACTATCTATAATTCTAACTTATCATAATCATCACAATTCAACTTATCTCTAAAAAGTCCACTCTATAAATATACCGCAAGCTACAAGTACATATCGAATAAAAATATAACATGTACAACAAGAAACTATTACAAGTAACAACACAACCACATCTATATTGCTTTCATTATTAGAGAAATTCTCAACACCATGCCTATAATTGAAGTTGGGCCCCCGCCTCACTGTGACCTGAAAAGTATAGAACTGAGAGGGGGTGAGCTCAATATCTCAGTGAGGAGAGTCAAAGGAATTCAAGGAAATAGTGGATATAGTCAATAAGAAGCATGATTATTCAAGTAACAAGGGTAAATCTGAGAGAATAAGAAAAACCAAAAATCGATGACATCTCATGATTTAGTAATCAAGACAATGGTCTCCAAGATCTTCGGGGGCGATCAGACCCTTATGGTTATTGATTCCTAATTACTTTCTCAAGTTTCATTCAATATATAATAGAATTTATGAGTTGTATAGAATAATTTGTTTAGTTATTTAACTTATTACTGAATTCATTTTATGTATACACATATATTACACATGTATCTTGTATTTTCCTCACGGTGATACACCAATCACAATAACTTAATTATAGGCGTAATTTATGCATTCAGATAACACATGCATCACAAAACACACATGTATATCATATAATCATATCACACTTCACATATCACAATAACACATCATACTTCACAACATTCAGATGTCATATTTAATGAGATTAACATTATACATTACTCATATGCATATACAATTCACACATGAAGTGTGAAATTCTCTATCTTTCCCTCCTACCGGCTCCCGCCCGGTCCCTTCCTCCGTTATGTATAAATATGTAAAATAATAATACCGTCTTCCTCTCCTACCGGCTCTCGCCCGGCCTCTTCTTCCGTTATGTATAAATATAAAATAGTAACACCATCTTCCCCTCCCACCGGCTCCCACCCGGCCCCTTCCTCCGATAAATAAAGAATGCAACAGACATATATGTATATATATACACACAAGTAATAACCAGTTTATCACAATACGAAAAGTCAATCAGTTATTACAGTTTAGTTCTTAGCTCATCAATTTTATTTCCAAAGAATGTTTGTAGTTCACGGTACGTGAGTATATATACAAGTTATAAGTTAACATTGTAGTGATGTACTCGTCTCATTTATATAGGTCGATCTCCCATTCACATTACCCAATCTTCTTGATCATATTATGTGTGTGTGTCTGTATAACCGAAATGTCACAGACGATCAAGTTCATACCAATTTCAAGTGTGCACACATATTCTAACATCATGTCATCAACATCTATATCAATCATTCAACAACACATCAAACAATTGTTAACACCTCTGTCACTCATTATTTAATCATATGATTCGGTCTTATAATTAGTTATATTTCTCATTTCATATATTCGATATTTGGTTAATGGAGTTAATTAATCTTCCAAGCTATGTTCCTAGTTTTAGCACAATTGTTAACTATAGATAGTCCACTTCTGTTTACTATTCATACTAAATTAAGTTAAGAGTTCTTGTTCACTCGTTGATACATGTATTCATATAATGATTATATCGTCAAATATAACATAATCAGACTATCATTTGGTTATCGTTGCTCTAGTGAATATGCCTTGTTTTCTATTCGTGTTTTCAAGATAAATTCTGAGAGTTCTTATAATATCAATTATTTGTGAACTCATCAATTTGAGCTATACATAATTTATTCATTTGTCTTGATGTTCATATTTGTCATGAAGTCTAATTTGTCTAAATAGTATTCATACTTTAATCACATGCTAGGTGAACAGGTTATAATTATTACTATTGGTATTCAAATCCGGTTTAACATCACTTAGCTTTCAATTTAAGGTTCATGATATGTGTGTGTGTGCGCGCGCGCTAGCTATTTCACAAGTTTAAGATGTAATAAAATTTGTAAATAATCATCACACACACACACACACACACACACACGAGTATAGGTAAATTAAGTTAAAGATATGATTCACAAGTCTAACTGAAGGTTCCTACTATCCCAACCCTATATGATCAACTCTGTTTATTCAGCTTTCAGTAATAGCAAAGATTTTTCATTAGAGTCTGAGTTTAGTTCACAAACATCATCACTAACTATCATAGCACAATCAATTATTAATAAATCTATAATCATAAATTTTCAACTTGCAGCTTTCTAACAAAAACAAGATTGTGACTTTGATAAGTGTGCATAAATTCTCCACTTCTCTCTTTCTAATGAATGCACTATGGTCTCTAAGTTTTGATGGACATATACGTCTCCGCGATTTTCTTTCTAATATCACACAAAGTCACAACTTCTACTATAACCACAAGTTGACAATTTATTGAATTCCCCTTTATTATTTATGTTTCCAGAAGACTAAAAGAAGGATATCAAAGTAATTTATAAAGAAATATTATAGATAGAGTTTGTTTTTCTTTTTAATCCATCCGTTCTTACTTGACAAGACAGTTGGAGCTACCATAAACAGAAAAGACGTAAGAAATGCTAACAATGGTGATCGAAAAATCTAAAGAACATACTAGAGTGTATGAGAAAAATTCACACATGAGATATGTCTATTGTTGAGAAAATCTGATGGAAAATAATAGAATGATATTAGGTTGCTGACCATATAACATTCTCTCTCCAAAGAGGTGTAAGATTTATACCAAAGATTCTAACATAATAAAAGCTAAAAGGTATTATTCATGGTAAGTCTGTTCAACAAAATTTTTCTCATCTATTTAATTAGTTATAACAATATAACTCTTATCCCTAAAATTTTTAATATGACTTCTAAATATGAACCCGAATTTCTCAAGGAACAACTTCCACCTACTTGAATTTTCTACAGAGAAAATTATTATGGAACAAGAATTTTACATATTGTCTATGACACAATCTTATCCAAGCCTTCATGTGATCCTATGTTGTTACATAATATTAGCTATTTTTGAAACTATATTTTGCGTGTCCACAAACATGTAAGTTGGAAATTCTCTCTTCCTGATCAACGTTTAAATATCCTTTCCATGTTGTCAAGCTTTCCTCGAGACTACAACATCACTGAGAGGAGTGACAAAATATTGCCTAGAAGAAAAGTTTCAAATCAAAATTTTGCAGCAACACATTAACAAGAAATATTTTTGGCACTCCTTATTCACACCAAGATAATGTTCTGAACTTCAAACTCCTAACCCTTAACTCGACCGAACTCCAAACTATACAGAAACCATAAAAGTCTATTCGATCTTCGAATACAATTCGAGATATAATCCCTCAGGAATATTCAGCTGCAACTCTACTGATTGAAATAATTTATACTCATTTATATGAGATATTTTTCTTCTTATCTTACTTGCCAGCAACCATGTAGGTAACACGGACCCTTTTAAGAATTAACAACTCGTACCAAATTTAACACTTCCTCTTCAACCTACATCTATAGAAGCATATAAGTTGTATGCAAAATAAAAATTTTATTTAATGAGAGTATAATTATACCAATAATCAATTTTTTACCACATAGCTCACATTAATTTCTCTTAAGTTAATGATATTGTACCAAACATGAACCATTTACTACAAATTAAGTTGTCTCTTACATGGATTATATGCTATTAATTCAACATGCATTTTTCATGACAATCAATATGTAACACCCCATTCCCGGAATACATACTTAGATACGTATTCTTATTTTTGATCATATTTTTTTTGATTTAATTTTGTATTTATTTTTATTTTATGATTATTTGTGCTATTGTTTTGTATTGGATCCGGGTTCGTAGACTCGGAGTCAGTCCTAATCTGAACCGGGGACCCGGTCCTAGTATATTGCTCGTTGGTCTTTTCAATACTCAGATTTGATCAATTTCAATTTCAGATATTATTTCTAATTTTTACATTTTTCACGATTTTCTAGAATTTTTCAGAATTAATTTACAAAATCTTCAAAACCGGTGTCGATCGGTATCGCTGACCAATACTCAGATTTTTTTAATTTTCAAACAAAATTGAATTTTTAGAAATACCTTTCACATTACTTCTTAGGATCTTATTTTCTATCTAAATACATATTTTTGAGATTTTTTAAAATTATCAAAATTTGACCGATTTTGGTGTAGACCGGTATCGCTGGAAGATTTCAGGATTTTTAATTTGAAAATTATATTGAATTTCTCTAATCCGATTTCATCAAGCATCTTAAAATAATATCTTCTATTTTTGAGAATTTTTGGGAACATTTCTGAAACAGTTAATTTTTACCCAATTTATAATAATATTATTTTCCAATTATTTTCTTTTCTTACTTTTTCCTTCTCTTCTCCTTTACTTAATTCTCCTATTTTTTTTCTACTTATTTATTATTTAATAATATATTTTTTTACCCATTTTATTACTTTCCTTTTCTTTTCCCTCTTTTTCTTTCTTTTCCTTTTTTCTTTTCTTTTCCCTTTTCTCTTTCTTCCTATCTTTTTTACCTGCTCCCTAGTACCCCCATCACCTGCCAATCACAGTCGACAGCAGCTCTATCCCCCCACTTCTTCCCCATACTTCCCCTTTCCTCTCCTTCTCTTTATTTCCCTTCTTTCTTTCCTTTTTCTTATTTTTCTCCATTTCTCATTCTCTCCCACCAACACACACTCTCTCTCTCTTCTCCTTGATAGCCGCCACCATCACCACCCAGTGCTGCTGCCCCCTGGCCAGCGCCGCCTCTCCCCCAAACCTTCCTCTTCTTTTTCCCATTTCCTTCCTCTTTAAACTCCACTCCATCTTCTCTAATTTCCCTAAAACCCCATCATCATTACCTTCCTTCTTCTCCAAAATTCACCATCAAATCCCCCAATTTCTCCACTCCCATTACCCAAACACCATATCCACCTCCTCCTCTAACTTCCTACACCACCATAACTTCATCAACCACCACCACCACCTTCACCAACAACATCATCAACACCAACAACATCAACAATAACATTACCAACAAAGTAACACCCAACCCACCTCTTCCTCCCCCGGGCCCAGGTCGCATCGTCCCCCCTCCCGCGGCGCCGCCGCCCCTCCGGCCGTCGATGGTGGCCAGAACCGCCGACCCCCGCCATCCCTCCCCCTTCTTCTCTCCTTTCTTCATTTCTTTCTTTCTTTCTTTCCTTCTTTCTTTCTTTTCTTCTTTTCCTTTATCCTTTCTTTTCACTTTTATCGTCTCTTTTAATTCCCTGTTTACCCCCATTCCTTATCCAGCACACACCCCATTCTTTTCTTTCTTCTTTCTTCTTTCTTCTTTTTTCTTTCTTCCTTTCTCTTTTTCTTCTTTCTTTCTTTTTCCTTCTTTCCTCTTTTACCCCTTTCTTTTCCATCAAACTCTCTCTCACCCTGTAACGGTCCCGGATTCTAATAATCTCAATTTATATAAACATCTATATTGATCAATAGATTATCATTCTCATCTCCAACATTCTTAAAAATTTCGGCAGCACTTCTTTTATAAATACTGATATTTTCAAATATACATTTCATATCACAATAATTTCAGCCAACACCAATCTGCTTATTCTCAATCCAAGCATATAGACTAAACTCAACAATTAAATAAGTAATCATAATAATATTTCGGCTCACAACGACCTACTTATATGAAAACACAATAATTAAATACTCGAGAGCACCCCTCTCGGTATTCAAAGAATAATGCCAAAATATCTTTAACTCCAACTCATCATAATCATAACTAAACTCATATCTCCATACAATACATGGATTCAGACTATCCATCTCACAATACTAACACTTGCTATAAATACACATCAAATAGGATAATGAAGATATACAATAAGAACTAAATTACATCCTCAATATATTCATTATTAGAAAAAAAATTTACAAAATGCATAAACCTAAAGTTAGTCCTCCGCCATGACGCGACCTGAAAACATGAAACTGGGAGGGGGTGAGCTTAATAGCTCAGTGAGTAGAGATAGAAGAAAATCAGAGAATGATAAATATAATCAATAATAAGCATGATTTTTTGAGTAATAGAGCAATCTGAATGAATAAAAGGAACAGAAAATCAATAACATATGATAAAACAATTGGGCTCCATAATCTTCGGGATGGTCCGACTCTTTTGGTCATTGATTTCTTATGACATTTTTCATATTCTATGCCACATGTTACAAGGTCTATAAGTTCAATAAAATATTATCTCGGCAATTATAGTTTATTATCAAATTCTTCTTATGCATTCATAGTAAGTATCATATACGTATTTCATATATCATGCACGGGCGGGCCAATCACACTCCCACTACCTTATATAGCTTATGCATTCAGACAACACATGCATCACAAAACATACTTTTATAACATGTAATCTTATCACGCTTCACACATCGCAATATCACATTACACTTCACAACATTCACATGTCATAGTTAATGAGATACGTATTATATGTTATTCATATGCATATGCAATTCACACGTGGAGCGTGAAAATTCTACGTCTTTCTCCTCTTGCCGGCTCTCACCCGGCCCCTTCCTCCTTCTATAAAGATATATAACACAATAACACTGTCTCCCCCTCCTGCCGGCTCCTGCCCGACCCCTTCCTCCCATATATATGTGCGTGTACGTATAAATATCATATAGCAATAACCCCGTCTTCTCCTTCCTACCGTCTCCCGCCCGACCCCTTCCTTTTATATATATGTACGTATATAATGCAATAACACCATCTTTCCCCTCCTCCGGCTCCCACCCGGCCCCTTCATCTAATGATCATGAATGCAAAAGACATATTTATATGAATATCAATTAAACAATATAGTTTGTTTTTCAGCTCATCAACTCCATTACCGAAGGATTTCATGTGGTTCACTGCATGTGTATACATACACCCAGATAACAATCAATTCATTATATTACAATAATTTGACTATTTATTATAATTTGATTCTCAGCTTATCACTTCTATTACTGGAGAATGTATGTAATTCACTGGATATACGTATGCAAATATAAGTTACAGTTCACCTTCCTGTTTAGTAATTATATTATCAATAAGATGTATATGGTTCATTGGTTATACATTCACACATGAGTTGTAAGTCAACAGTAAAGTGATCTACGTATCTCATTCATATAGATTGAGTTCTCATTCATATTATCATAACTACATATCCAAATAGAGGTGTATGCGTATGAGCATGTATAACTGTATACATCACGTCAAACTTAATCACATTCATGCTTCAGTATCATTCATATGCAACAATCATTTTACACACAAAATATTATCAATGTCAACCGTTCAATGTCTCGTCAAACCGTTGATTACACCTTTAATACATATATTCCTAATTTGTACTAGTAAGTCTTGTAGTTAGTAATACTCCACTCTTCATACATCTTATTATTTAACTGGTAGAGTTGATTAATCCACTTGACCATAGTCACCTTTAGTTAGCACATCTTGCGTTTTAAATTTTACTTATACACTCGTATAATTTTCACTAAATATGCCATCATATCTTCTTCTTATTCTTGCACTAATTAATTAACCCCTTTTCACATGTAAATTGGGAAGAGGCTTAGATGTTCGAAGTCAGAGCATGAGGGTACTTAATTAAGTTAGCATATACAAGATTAACTCATATGCGTCTTACTATCGAATGTAGTTTTGCCTTATCTTTCTTATTCCTAATGGTTGTATTCATAGTCATAGATGAATACTTGACTTCTAAACCCAAATTTATATCCTACGGCCTTCAATCGTTCATTGAGCTAACTTGATTATTCATTAAATGAACCATCACAAAATCTTTCTGATCGAGCCAAACCAGGACAAAAAATACAGAAATTTAAAACAATGCTAGGTCCTCAATTCTACCGTGTAGCCTAGGGCTAACGGGTCGTGATCCACAGGGAGGGACAGCGATGGAAGCTTTATAGTAAATTTCTTCTTTTAATTAACCAAAACAGATTTGAGAGTTTTATTCTCAGTTTTAAAAGAAATAAAAATAGTTAAAAGGAAGATTGTAGAAGAAGAGATGATGGTATCGTTGTTGTTTTAGCTATAAAAGAAAAGGAACCAAAAAGATATAAAGAAAGGTGTTGATGTAAAAATTAGAAATAAAAAGAAATAAAGAAGAATATTTACCTCTACCGTTGACCATAATGAAATTTACCTTAGCATAGAGTAAAGCAAAGTAGTAGAAAAAGAATAAAAGAAAGAAAGGCTTCGGCGAGATTGAGCACAACGAAGAAAAGTGAGAAATCTCCATTGATTGTCATCTTCAATATAAGTTTCTTTAAGAAAAGATTACAATAGTGTCACTCTACAATAACTCCTCCTCTCTTTTGATCATGTAACTCTCTCTAGCTTAAAAATAAAATAAAAATAAATAAAATAAAAATTACAATGAAGAAGAAAAAAAACCTAAACTAAATCTCTCCCTGGAGTGGTGCCCTTTCTGCCTTCGAGGTATGAGGATATTTATAGGAGAAAATCAGAGGGGTAGAACGCGTATGAAGATAGAAAGAGCTGTATATTTCTGAATTTGAATTCTCCCCTTATCTCCAAACTTGATTTGATTTATCCAGAAATTCAATTCTGATCTGCACCTTGTTGGCGTGTTGATTGCTGAATATCACTTATCAAATGATAAAATTGGAACGAGTGATCAACATAAGAATTATACCCCTTTAAGACTTCTTTCTGTAGCATTTTGAATCATTATATTTGAGTTTCGGTAGCGAAAGTTATGATTAAAATACTAAACTATATCCAGCCTGAATCCGAATTTAAATTACTTCATCTCATCCGTTGATTTTCTCTCTATCCGTTTATCCTCTTTGATTTTCAGTTTGTCTTCTAGAATTGATAAGATATACATTTATCTTCAGCAAAATCGATAGGGTTTTTAAACAATCTATTTTTTTCTTAAAATTATATGATATTATCTTATCTGATATATCCAATTTTCAGATAAGATAGCTTCTAGAATCTTTGGATTTGAATCGATCTCCTTTCTTTTGAACTTTTGAATTTAATTAGATAAATTTCATGATTATCTTCTTCCTATCATACCCTGCATGAATTAGGATATTAAGACAAGTTATTTGCAATATTCATTACAGAATATATGTAGGGATGTAATATTTATGCAATAAATGTGTCCAAACATTTTCCATCCTGCCTGTGAAAACTATATCATTACTTTGCGACATGGATAACTCAGTCTAATGCATTATGCGGAATCAAAGTGAAAGATATTAAAAAAGACTTCATCAACTTGCAGTGCAATTATTTGTGATAAAACTGAATGACGACAATAAGAAGAGACATAACCAAAGCTTACTAGAATTTATCAATTATGCGCAAAAGATCCTTAGAATGATAAATATGGGTTACTCACCCATAACCTGATCTAACAGTTTTTGACAAATTTCTCAACTACTCTATGTACAATTCAGGCCTTCCTCACTCATTGAATAGCCATTGAATCATTTCACTATAGAAGTTTTATTACAGTTGGAGTTACATTTTTCAAGATTCACCTACCATACTCACATTTTAAGATATACTATTTGTGAATTTAAATACGCAAGTCTCGATTTAGGAGGTAAAATAGTGATGTTGTAAGAGTTACTTGAGTATTTTGCTCCCTAGTACATATGATACATGCAATACTACTGCAATATAGTCCAAAGGGCCTAGAAGGAGTTCAAGTACCGATGATCAAAGAAATTGGGGAATGATGTGAATTTACAGAATGATATGACATACCCAACTAATTACCTTATCAAATAGTTGTCAAAGTAAGTAAATAAGGAATTAGACTACACTTGAGTTATGTATTAAACCATACTCTTACTGTATTCGTGGTTGCTCTTGATACTTAATAGAGTTCCCCTAAAAATTTAGTAGCTTGGGAGAAAGTTAGATTAGGTTATTTAATTAACAATGAATAGTCAAAATGAGTGATAGGAGAGTTCTAACATACTATCTCTTCCTTACAGGGTCAAGATATCCTTTGAGCCTTCCATGACTTATATTTTACTAATTGCAAACTTTCGGATATATCTTAAGTAAATCTTTTGTTACAAGATCATAAGATTTTACCAGCTCTTCTACCTCTTAGACTTTCTTAGAGTATCAATCAAGGCATCGTAGGTGTAGACATTCGGAGTACAATCTCATCTTCTTTCTATACAAAATTTTAATGAAAGGAGGGCTTAACTTTAATTGAGAGGCTTTTGTATTCTCAAAATTTCTCTTTTAGATATCAAAGGACACAATTTAGCTTTGTAAATTTATGAACTTGAAGTTCAAGTCCAACACATCAAAGGTTTGTGGGACCTTTCTATATCAACAAGAATCACTCTTTTTACAACCACCATTCAACTCTGGCAAAAATCTCTCAATCTACTCGTAGTGTTTTGACAAAGCCTCTATCACATACATCCAAACGAGGCGCGACATAAACCACTGAAAGGTGGACTCTTATGGGTCTATATATCTCTTAGACAATATATCACATACTATAAGTAGTTTGATTTAGCAGTGGTCATTAGTCATGAACTTATTGCTTAAACACATTTTTATGGCTCAGTTTTTTCAGACAACCAATAGAGTTTTAATAATAACTTTCATTCTACATATTAAAATAGAATAAAGAAAGATTTATGAGAAACTAGACTCTACTACCTTTCCATTGACATATTACATAATAAGTTTTATTTAATTAAGCTGCTCTAAAGATTCAGAAACTCATCAGTTGTAAATGAGTTCTACAGTGCGACAGTTTCGACTAACATATAATATTTCAGTCATAACTTAAGGTACAAGTATCCAATAAGGACATGGTATGAACCATCAGAAAGTATATATGATTATCTTTCCAACGATATATACTACCATTTAGCCCTAACATATAGGTGAACTGAGCCCAATATTACAGGTTCTGATGTTTAACAGATTTCTGTACCTTTAAGGAAGATCTACTATTTTACTCAAAATGATTGCTTTGTCCAGAATTTTAAAGAAAAATATGGGAAAACATAAATTGAAGACTTTCTTAGATGATACAAGTTAATCACTATATACTATGAGAATTTGTTTTTGAAAATTTTGAGAAAAAAAAACAAATATACTTAGATCAAGAAAAATCTCCCTTATCTATAGATTTCTTCCTCTTCTTCGTAGTCGTTGCACCTCCGTCTTGCCGCTGGTGTGATGACCAACCATCACCAAGAGAAAAGAAAGAAATTGTATTAGAAAGAGAAATCAAGAGAGGGAGAGGTTGGGAGAGAAAGAGGTTGTAGAGATCTCAATTTTGAGGGGTTTTAGGGCTTGCAATGGAGATTTCTCCTTTAGGGAGAGGATGAAGATGACGAACTCTCATTGGACTCTTTTAAGATCCATACCCATCTAATTTTACAAGTTTGCCATGGCCCATTTCATCCAAGTGTTCAATTCCCAAATCAAGAAGATCTAGGCCCTTGATCTCCCCTCCCATGCACACTTACTTTTTCCACTAACAAAAAAAAAATATAATTTTTTTCATGGTTGTGTTTTCTTGGTAAATACACATATTTCATGTATAATACTAGTATATCTATACATTGAAGTACTATGTGCACAATAACTATAATGTATGTATATTCATACATACCACTCAAATTTTCCAAATTTATTGAAATTAATTACATACCAATTAATCAATATCAAAGTTTTTTCCTCATATTCTCTATAGTCTTAATAACCCAAGATTTATATTATTAAATTGAGGTTAATAATCCGGGGTGTTACACACCCCCTCTACTATTTTCCAGCAACCTCTCTCTTTCTCTCTCTAATATATATATATATATATATATATATATATATATATATATATATATATATATATATATATTATATATATATATATATATTATTGTTATTATTATTATTATTATTACGGATTGGTAGCATGCACGTGGTATTCGTGGATTTCCCGGATTTTGCTCAGCGTCGTATGGTTTTAGGCGAGTGTTTTACTATCATCGTTTCATACCTAGTGATTGCTATTTTAACGTCTATTGCATGATATATTGATATGCGAATGTCTTGTTACCATCTTTACATGCCTAATTATTGTTATTTTGCTTTTTAATAAATGAGACATCGTTATGCGAGTTTATATATGATATGCGAGTGATTTTCTAATATTAACATGTTATATGAATACCTATTGGTCGTTATTATAACTCATTAGACCGGTATTATACTTGCATCGAATGTGCCTGGATACGCTTCCGCTTCGCTCTACTTCGCATATCTAATTAATAGATTAACTTATTATTGTTATAGATATGGTTGTTAAGAGTTTGAAATGTTTAACTATATTGTTCTCCTGTATCTGTTGCATGACCGGATGATAACTTGACATATGATGCTGTAACTCTGTATTTAACTCACTTGATATTGACATGTTAATTATCTGACACTGATATGTTATACTTAACACCTGATACCTGAAATCTGATATCTGACACTTGACAATTGACATGCTATCACTTACTTGGCATGCTTTCACATGGTACTAATATACTTGATCCGATGTTGCGACACCTGACTGGATTACTATTACACCTGTATTATAATGTCTATTCATGATTATCACTTTTACGGGGACTTGACATAATTATTATAATTTACCATCTGGTACTCCTGAGCTCATGTATACTTGAACCCCTGTAATAGGGAGACTTCTGACATTATGCTCCTGATACTATACTGTAACACCCCGCTCCCCGAATACGTACTTAGTTGCGTATTCATATTTTCTGATCGTATTTTTTGATTTACTTCCTGTATCTGTTTTGTATTATGAGTTATTTATATGATCGTTTTGCTGTGGATCTGGACTCGTGGACTTGGAGTCAGCCCTACTCTGAACCGGGGGCCCGATCCTAAAGTATTACTCGATTTGGTCTTTACGCTATACCGATTTGATCGATTTTAGTTTTAAACATCGTTTTCCAATATTTAGATTTTCTATGATTTTCTGGAATTTTTCTGAATTTAATTGTAAATCTTCAAACCGGGGTCGACCGATACCGCTGCTCGATTCTCGAATTTTTAATTTACAAACGGAGTTGAAATTCTAAAAACGGCTTTCCTGTAACTTCATAAAATTACATTTTCTATCTAAATACTTTTTCTGAGAATTTTCTGAATTTATCAAAATTCCTCCGGATTTGGTGTCGGCCAGTATCGCTGGTTGATTCAGGATTTTTAGTTTACAATTGGAATCAAATTTATGAATTCTGCTTTCATATTTCTTCTTAGAGTTATATTTTCTCCTTTCTGGCATTTTCTGAGATTTTCAGATTTTATCAAAATCCGTCCGACCCGGTATAGACCAGTATTGACGGTTGACTTCAGGATTTTTATTTTGAAAATGAGATTGAATTTCTGAAAACTGATTTCACCAAAAATTTTATATAATATTTATTATTTTTGAGAATTTTTGAGAAAGCTTTCCAAGCTACTTTATTTTTTGGACTTTTCTGGAGTTTTCGGTGTTTTCCTAGATACCGGAATATTATCCAGATATTTTACTCTTCTCTTTTTTTCTCTCTCCTCGCTAGACGCGAGTTTCACCAACCTGGATTCTGCATTTAATGTAGAGATCCTCTCCATACTGCATTTAATGCTTGTCCTGCAAGATCAATTCAGAGTCTTATCACCATGCCTTTTTGTCTTTTCAGGCAAACGCAAAACTCGCGTTTATCCTCCTGGACGCGGATTTTTCTCCGCGTCCAGTTCATTTTTCCCAAGACGCAACTTTGGTTTCATGGAGACGCAACTTTCTTTGGTGCGTCTCTTTTGGTTTTGAAAGAAAGGCAACATTATTATAATCATTTTCATTCCTTTATATAAACCCTACTCCTTTCTCTCTCTTCATTATTTCTTCTTCTCCTTCCTTGTTTCCTGAGAACGAAACCAGCAGCCAAGAGCTCTTGCTCCCTCCTTTGGCCACCCATTCTCCACCACTTTCCCCTCCATTTTCCACCACCAACACCACCACTTCTTTCTCCTCCATCTCCTCCTCCATTCCAACAACAACGACAACAACAACACCACCACAACACCTTCTTCTTCCTCTCTTTCCACCAACAACCCATTACTTCCAAAACTTCACTACCTTCTCCACCACCACCTACACCACCTTAGCCGCCACCAAACACACCATCTTCTTCTCCTCGTCATTCTCTTTCCAACGGACCTACTCATCGCTCTCCGAACCACCATTTCCAAAACTCTAATTTTTCATTTTCAACTACACTTGCACTCCACTAATGGTTTGAATGTGAAGCTTTGGTCACCTTTCCGGCCATCTCCGGCCACTTCCGGCCAACTCCGGCTGCCGCCGGTGACTGCCGGCCATCGTCGGCCATCATCCCCCTTCCATTCTCTTCTTTCCTTTCCTTCTTTCTTTTCTTCCCTTCTTTCTTTCTTTCTTTCTTTCTTCTTCTTTTTCCTTCTTTTTCCATTCCTTCTCTGTTCCTTGATCTACCCTGCGTCTCTCTCTCCCTCTCTCTCTTGTCCTGTCTCTCTCTTTTTCATTCTATTGCTAGACGTGGCTCACCCCCGCGTTCAAGCAACTCTTTAACGCGATCCACGCGTTCTTATATCAACATGACGCGGAGTTCATGCTCGCGTCTGCGTTCTCCTCGTATCCTTGCTTAAACGCGGGTCTCGAGCCCTGCATTTGTGGCCTCTGCGCGACGCAACTCCCGTATCTGCGACCCCGCGTCTCACTCTCAAACCCGCGTCCTCCTGTGCACACTCTCTCTCCTTGTGCACTCTCACTTTCTCTCTCTCCATATACTTCTCTCTCTAGCTCTCACTTTCTCTCTCCTCTCTCTCATTATCTTTCTCTCTCTTAATTTTCTCCTCTCTATCTATCACTCTCTTTAACGCGTTTAAGCGTTGGTTATCTGAATTCTGGAGATCAGGGACTTCACAATATTTCTGTAGATTTAGGCGAGTGTCCTCGCCTCCAATCGATTTTCCCCTTTTATCGGATCGACTTGTATTTGCATTATGTATCTCTTGACAACTGATGTGTTATCACTTGCCATGCTACTACTGGACACTTGCTCCTCGTTATGACATGACTTATCACCTGCCTCCTGACATACTAATACTTGACCTGTGACTTGAATCATGTGCTTGTTATCCTGTATTATATATACAGTGACCCGAATCTATAGTATACATGTACTCCTGAATTCCTGATCATGTCCTGATCCTTTTATTCCTGTGAATTGCTAACTATATATTAAATTATTATAAGACAACTTGTACCGGTTTGGGGGAAACTGATGGGCCCTGATTATTATGTTTATGGTGGTCTTATCGAGTCACGCATGGCCACATACTTGAGGGATCACCTGGCGGCCACCAGGGATTCCGTGGGGTGTGCTGGCACCCCTACTCCTGTTTATTCCTGCCGGGTATGCACACGCCCTAAGCCTATTTCTATGGGATCTGCGATACTCTATTCCTGTTCGGGCGTAAATAAGTCCCGGTACCTAGCGATACGTTCCGGCTCAGCACCGGATACTCCTGGACCGTTGTCCCGGGCATGTACGGGGCCCATCCGAAACATGATTCATCGAACTATATCAGTTTCTAAATAACTTGCTCTATAAGTTGTAAGTGGAAGTATGTGGAATGGGACGCATACTGAAACCTGCAACTTAGACGGCCCCAATTATAATAAGATGCTAAGATACCATTGTTGTGTTGTTTTGTAACTCGGGTTGTATGCGTTTGGATTACGGTGACATGGGATAAAGGTATATAAATGAGGGTTTCCTTATTTGGATTATTCCTTCGATGTACTAGTCTCATGATGCCGTGACTTAAGCTTATGCAATCAGTTTTACTCGTAATCGGATTTATTCGGCTTTATTCGATTTTATCAGTTTTATGCTAGTTTAGGAGATATCTGGTATTGCCTTGTCTACTTTATTCATCTCCTTGTTACCTGCTCTTATCACATTATATCATACATGTTCCCAGCTTGATATCAATAGATGTATATCTACTTGCTCCTGCATGCTTGTGCCTACGACACGATTTTCATGTTTATGATCCAGATTTATCGTTACACATGTGCTTATCCATACTCTCCATCTGGCTTTTGCATCACCACTCGCCGGGGAGTTCTGACTCCTCTGGATCCTCATGTTCAGGTTTTGGAGCTTGGAGCATGTGGATTCTCCCAGTTACTGATTAGAGTGGCGCAGCGGTAGCATGGATCTCCAGCAGATCGTCCAGACCCCCATCCTTCCAGGCCCCCTTGTTCGGCTCCAGAGTTTTCCTGTTGTGACTCTGAGCCTCCTTTTGAACTGTTCATACTTGTACCATCTCCTTGTATTCTCGCACTTGCGCTATATTGGTGATGTAATATTCCTGTAATATTTGTCACCTCTGGTGATAACTTTGTAATTGTACTCATGTGTTGGAATGTATAATGCACCACTTGCTTCCGTACTCTGATTCTTACCTGTACTGATGCTTAGCGTATATACGTGAGAGTATTTCTGACCTGCGTATATACGTCGCAGTAACGTCTCCGTACTCGCCGGATCGGGGCGTTACATATACTCTTGTTGATCCCCGTAATTGGATAACCATAAATATATAGGATTACTGTGAATACACTGTGGACATTATCATTAAACAATTGTAATAATTAGACAACTTACACTGGAACGGGGGAAACTGATGAGTACCGATATAGTCTCTATGTTTATGATGGTCTTAAAGTGTCGCGCGGCCACATACTTGGATTCTACCTGGAGGCCACCAGGTGTTTCCGTGGGGTGTACTGGCACCCCTACTCCCCTGCCTGTCGGATATGCCATAAGCTCCTAAGCCTATTCCTGTGAGAGCGGTGATATCCTATTCCTGTTCGGGCATACAATAAGTCTCGGTACCTAGCGGTACGTTCCGGCTCAGTCCGATACTCCTTGACCATTGTCTCGGGCATGTACGGGACCATTCTAAGCATGGTTCATCGATCCCCATCAGTTTCCAATAACTTACTCTCCGGTCTGTATGCTGAGGTATGTGAAATGGGACACATACCAATGTATAGAAATCGGAGGAGTCTTAATACTTAATAATAACATGCTACTGATATCTGACTAGAAACATACTTGATCTATACTTGTGAGACCGGTGCATAATATATTATCCTACTCGCCACTTACATATGACATCTATGCTACTGTGTTGAATTACCTGACTTGCTTATTTTTGGGTTTCCATACCATTTTCTATGCATGTTTTTCGATTCGAACTTATCGATTTACATGTATTTACTTAATTTCAGATTTATTGTCGTTTCTTTAATTTTCTTTATGTTACTTATCATTGCATGTACCTGATTGTCTGAACCACATCACCTGATCATGTACACGTGTGACTGCCTGAGCATGCCAACTGGCTTTATCATACGTACTCGCTGGGTTGTTTTCTGACAACCCTGGATCCTCATGTCCAAATCCTAAAATCTGGACCATGCTGGCCTTACTGTACCTGATCAAAGCGCGCAGTAGAAGCGTGGATTAGCTGTTGCCTGTCCGGATCCTCGTTCTTCCAGTCTCCCCTTGATCGGCTCGCGAGATTCTCATCTTACTACTCGTGAGTACTTTCTCGTCTTTTATATTATACATACTGCTTTTGCGCTTCTTGGTGATCTTATATTCTTGAGATATTGTATCATGCCCTGTGATAACTGTGTACTTGTGTTATTAATACTGAAATGTATATTACCACTGTACTTTCGTACTCTGATTCTTGTCTGTACTAATGCTTAGCGTATATGCGTGAATGTATTTTCGACCTGCGTATATACGTCGCAATAACGTCTCCGTTCCCGTGGGATCGGGGCGTTACACAATAACCTTAATTATAGTCTTTATTAGATGAATCAATTTAGCTATTGATTCTAAATTGTCTACCATCAATTAAATTTATCATGCAACTTATACCATCACTTCCATTACAATAAGTTGGATTATGCCTCAACCAAGGCCTAATACTCTCATATGAAGATACTATAAGAGTAACACAATGAACCACAACAAATAGCAAGAATAATTTGAGCAAGTTATACTCACAACACCATTAATTCTAGGGTTCCAAAGAAAGTATATGTTATAGCTAGATTTGATCAAAATCAACTAAGAAAATGGTCATATAAATTGTCTAAACTTGATTGACTCCATAAAAATTTCAGCAATTAATTTCAAGAGTTTAAATTGAAGAAATCTCCCTCACCTTGTTGTTTCAGGCCACCGCCCGAAACCCAGCGCTGCCCTGCGCGCTGCTAGCACCGTCCGACCCTAACGACCACCTGCTGCCGCTGCCCGCGACCTTACACTCTGTTGCCCTCCTTGCCACTGGCTAAGACCAAGAGGAGAATAACAAGGAGGAGAAGAAAGAAATGAGAGGGTCAGGGGCTACGCCTCCCCTGCGCCGTGCTGGATCGCAGCCAGCCGCCATCGGGCGCCCGCGTTGGGCTTTGCATGCTGCTGGTGCGCAGATCCAGTGAGAGGGAGAGGGAGAGAGGAATAGGGGAAAGAGGGAGAGAGGAATAGAGATAATAGAAAAAGATATGGAGAGGGAGGGAGGGGGTCAGGTTGAGAAATTTGGGGAAGAAGAGAAAATTTTGGGTTTCTTCTTTGGGTTTGGTCTCAGGAAAGAGAGAGAGGCTGGGCCTCTACACTTCCTCATTTAAGTCAATTAACTACACACATCATAATTCAATTATATAATCTCTTTCAAGCACATCATGACCATACATCTCATCTTCACCAAGATCAATTAAATCTTAACTTTTCCTCTCCCTCACCAACTCCCTCCACTAACACTAGAATATAATACTATGATATTTTATTTATATTTGATTGTTTTTTCTTCTTCTTGTATTTACATACTAATATACCAATAATATATGCGTGTTTGTGTACATACACACAAGCGCGCGCGCACACATATACACTATGTCCATGTATACATACCTAAATATTTATATACTTATCCTTGAAATTATCTCTTTCATTTCTCTAGAAATTTTCCCCACAAAAAAATTTTAAAAATCTATTTTACACAAAACAGTTCCATCACCGTCTCCACTAATTCTGTTAAATCTCATTACTCAAGTATTAGAATATTAAATCAAGATTAAAAAACTCAGGGTGTTACACGCGTGCTCTCAGTTTTCTTTTACAGATCTAATTGTTGTTTGAGTTTTACTCGAGTTTCATCTTTCTCTGAGGCAGTGTTGTTTGGACTGGTAGAGTTTGTGTTGACTAAGATGATCTTAAGATTTTATATAAACTCTTTGGGGTGGTTTTTGAAGGCAAATCAAGTGCAAATTTTGTTTTCACCATTTAGAGTTGTGAGAGAGAATTCTTATAACATTGTTATTTTCTTTTATGTTTTCTATAAAATTTCGCATCTCCTCTCGGTGGATGTAGGCACTGTTGCCGAATCGTATTAAATCTGGTGTTCTTGTGTTTGTGGAGATTAATCTTATTGCTTGCCAGCGGTGAATCATTTTCATGCTTCTATTGTCGAGCCATTTCGGTGTCATCTCTTGTTGTGTGGCTTTCACAAGATGACCCATCCATTTTCAAAAATTTCAGGTTATTATATTTATATCTTTTGCCGATCAACCGATAGACAATGAACATCTCATTGTCTTTGTCCTGCCCATTTATACACACGTATGGAAATTCTAGAAAAAAAGATATAAATGTATAAAAAAAACTTATTTTTATCATATCAGTCGAGAAAGTAATGTTGGAAACTCACTCTTATCCTAAAAGAAATAAATAGACAAGGGTAAATATCTTCACACGTTGTCACTCTCATTTTTTGGCTTTTCAAATTACAACTTAAACACAGAGCATGATTGATCAATTTTATTTCTTCTTGAAACTTGGCTCAATTGTAGAGAAGTGCGGATAATTAGAAAAATCTAACTCCCAACTTTCGACTATCTTTGTGTCGGGAGAAGCCGGGTAGTTTTCACTGAGGAAATGCACGTGCTTACGTGGGAGTGATGTTGCCGTTTGCGGAAGATAATCCCACACCTCACTCTTCTCACCGTCATCGTGACTCATACCCCACAAGCTTGAGAACAAAGAGATTTTTATGGTCTATAAACTTGCCGACCATTTTTTCAGACCACACATTTTATGGCACCAAAAAGTATAGACAATATCGCTGAGGTAGACGTGGAAATCACACGTTAGTTGAGGTCATTTTCGCTTAATTAGTTTAGTAATTGTGCTCCACCGGTATTCTTAATTTTCAAGTCTTAAAAGAGAGTTTTTTTTTTTTCCCCCCCTTGGGACAGATGGCTCTATCCTTGTTTTTTTCGTAGTTTTCCTTCTAATTTTTTTTCTCGCAATATAAATAAATAAATAAACCAAGACTATCACATTTTTATTGTCATTTAATCACTTTACTTGATTAGGCTCTTACGCAATTCACGCAATGAATCATGTATGCAGAGGCGGAGCCAGGATTTTATCCAGATGGGCCACAATATCGAAGATATTGATAAGTCTCAAGGCCGGCATATATAGTGAACTAAATATATATAGGTTAATTATTCATTTCCTCACTAATTGTACGATAACAAATATGAGTAGAGATATCCAGATCAGTAGTCAGCTTAACATTAGCTTTTGTGAAATAAACACATAATAGCATAAAAACCGACTGCTAACATGTCAGTTAACACCCCACTCACGCATGTTAGAGGGCTAATACTCAAACTTGGGTGCACTAGGTGGCGACTCATATTATTTGGTTTTAAATCTTGTCTCCAAGTGAAGTTCTACATAATTAAGTATAAAAGAATATTTTTAAAAGTACCTTTAAATAGTGAAGCACTTCAGATATGAAGGAACAATGACAGATAGGGATGAGAATGAGCATGCCCATGAGCCCTTATTGGACATTTCCAATAGAAAATTTTTCTATAGCAATAATTGCTATAGAAAAATTTTCTATTAGAAATGTCTAATAGGGACTCATGAGCATGCCCATTCTCATCCCTACTAACAGATCACATATGAGGTATAGGTTTTTTAGGCAGTGATCTTACAGACCAACAGGGGCAAGACATATGCGAATAGTGAGGCAGGGCAGATTGCTACTTTGTAGCGGTGACACTTTGCCAGAACTCCACAGATGAAGTCTTCTTTTCAATCTTCATTTTTTTGCATACGTGCAGCTTTTGATACATGGACACACATTGATGTACACACATACTCGCAGCAAAAATCATGCTTCTTTTTTCTTGTTTTTCTCAATTAAATCTTCTTATTATTATTGTTTTTTTTCCAAGGGAAACTACAAAATGCGTGGATCACACAATCACACAAATTGGCATTGTGTTGACAGAAGTATGATTATATGGAAAAAATAAACGCTTGAGCCCGGAGGATGTGGGGTTTTGTTCTAAGTGTTTATTCTGTCTCATAGCTCTGTTTAAACGACAAAAGAGTCAATGCTTAGAAGAGAAATCGGGGGTATTATGTAAACCCTTACCAAAATAATACTTATTCTCATTTGCATCATCTTTAAATAGAGCATTCAATATTCTTTTTTTCCTTTTTTTCTCATTTGCATCATCTTTAAATAGAGCATTCAATATTCTTTTTTTCCTTTTTTTTTCCTTCTGAAATTTTTATTGACTGTAGCTCAAAAAAGTATTTTATAGCATTGAACAGTGGACACCACTTCCCTGTGGCCTAATGTTACCATTTACAAGCAAGCACTGTGCAGACGACGCATTAGGATTAGGGGTGCCACCGGATGCGGATATTCGCGGATATCCATATCCGAATTCGCATCCAACCCGGATACGGATATCATTTTTCACATCCGTCAATATTCATATCCGTATCCGTATCCGAAAGTTAGGTGAGGATACGGATATGGTAAAAGCAATATCATATCCGTCTCCGATCCGATATCCGAAAGTTGAGTGCTCGACAATGATATTCGTATGAAAGAGACTATTCTTCAATGGAATGAAGCAATTAATTTTGATATTTTGAGTTGGTGAAAAAGTAATAGTAAAAGTATCCGATTCTTGCAAGAGTAGCATGAGATATTTTGAGTATTTCGACATCAATCATGCCATCCGAATCGACATATAGCACCGGACTCGTCTATTATATTGCTATAGAAGTTGAATGACAATGGATACGGTGGAAGCATTGATATGTCCACAATAATATCACAATATGTATCACATTTAATATTGTTGTAAACGAGATAAAAAGTAATATAAGTATATCTATTTAGTTGTTCCTTAAGCGTATCCATTTTTATATATCCGATTAGTATCCGCATCCGATCCGCTAATATCGGATTCATATCCGATATCCGATTTTGACGGATACGGATATCATTTTTTCACATCCGCCAATATCCGTATCCGTATCCGTATCCGAAGGTTGGGTGCGGATATGGATATGATAAAGACAATATCCGATCCGATGGCACCCCTAATTAGGATTGTTACCCATACTCATAGTTCATAAGGGCGTGTTTGTTTGCAAGAAAATAAGCCGGAAATACGTTTATTTGTCTGATTTCAGTGGCCCTGCAAGCTTTCCCAGACTTGTGTGTTTGATTCACAAAACCAGAAACCCGAAAACACCCTGTGGGCCTCGCAAAATAACAACTGTAGCCGTTGAAGTTTTCTCTCCAATCTGAGTTGGAAAAGGGTGAGAAAAGTGAGCGGTTGAGCCCCATCACTTAGCTTTCCTTGAAAAAACTGAGCAGGCAAGCTCAGTTGCAGTTTTCCAATAACAAAAAAAATTCTCCCCCAAAATAGGCCCAAACTTGGGATATACGTCACTTTTAAATTTATGACGTGCTTTGTAAAAAATAGACACTCTTGTGAAAGTCTCAACATCGGTGGCACTGTGAATTTATTTGGACCGCTAGAATGTAAAAATTGTTCAGACTTTTCATGCATGAAGAATGTGTTTAGTAATTGTTTAGACTTAGATGAGGTGACATATACTGTTTTTTACAGTAGGTAAGCGAAGTTGTCCGCGAGTAGAATATGACTAAGTTTTAGCACGTTCTGATGCCTTGTGTGTGTAGAAAATTATCCAATTGTTATAAATCAATTATGTCAAAACCACGGAGTAAACAATGTGATTCTCATCGTCAAAAGCTTAAAATTTAAACATTTTTTTTTAGTAGTAACATGAGTGATATCTGAACAACACATTAAATAATTTAATAACACTATAATAGCTTTAGATTTTAGACACGTGAATGATATAGAATAAAATTATTAAGAGTATCTTTTTATACCATAATAGATTCTTCTTGTTTTATTTCAGAGAATTCTAAATTTGAATGCGATTGAAGGAATTTTTTTTATTTTCATTTTTTTTATGATAAGTATCATGTTTTTAATAAATGTTAATTGTTTTATTTTAAAATTCTTTTTGAAATGTAGCTTTCTAATAAATATTGGTTTTTTTATTTCAAATTTTTTAAAGATAAATATATAAATGTTAAGGCTAGATTTTTGAGATGGGAGAGAGGAATAAATTAGAGAAATTGGGTATATAGACACGACGAGAGAGAGAGAGAGAGAGATAATTATCTTGATTCCTCTTTCTAAATAAATCTTATTTTTTATTTTAATTTTTTTTAGATGGGATATAAATGTATGATTAGATTTCAAAATATGCTAATAGTTTGTAAATTGATGGATGAATTTTATTTGACATGACACGAACATGAGACATAATTAAATTAGAATGTCAATTAAAAAGATTATAATTATAACAGAAGAAAAAATAATACTTTAATATACATTTAATTAGAACTTAAAAGGTTTGTACTATGATTAGAATTATAGATCTCCTCAAAAGAAATATAATTGGAAATATAGACTTAAAAAGGTTTGTATTAATAGCAGTAAAGAGACATACAGTGGTCCATGCGGATGTCCATCTCACGTGGCTTCGGCCGATCCTTGGTGGGTGGTGGGTGTACCGTGTAATTGCTTTCTTCTGGTAGCAAGTTACCAACACTATCGTTTAATTTCACCTCCCCAATTTTGTCAAAGCCGTGTGCGTATTTACTAGCTCCATGTGCCACCAACCAAGACGGTAACCTCACTGGTCTGGTGACCCGACCATTGCCGACGGAGAAACGAAGTTATAAAATGAACCCAAAGGCCGGGAGAAAAGCAGCAATCAAATCGCAGAGCCAGCTTTTTTTTCATCTCTCTAGACGCCAAAAAAGAAGAAGGAAAAAAACTCTTCCCTTTCTCAATCTGCTCCCAAAATCTTCAACGATTTCCTGCCGATCATCTCAATCCATGGGATCCGTCGCTCTCTCCGCCCCGAACTGAGCAATCCGACGGGATTTCACCCGGTTCTGCTCCGATCTCAGCGCGATCTAGGGTTCCTTCGAGTTCCGCATGAGCTGGCTCGTCAACCTGCGTTTCTCAACGAATTCGAACCATTTCATCACTTGTCTTTTGATTTTTATTCTCCACTACTCCCCCCAAATACCACCGTCGATAATTAATTCGAGAAGTCGTTGGAACGGAGATTACCGATCGAGTAGACATGGAGAGCCGTCGTAATTCTAATGGTTCCCTCGAAAAAGGTAATAAAAAAAAAGACCTTTTCTTTTATATTTGAATTTTTGTGTGAATTAGAAGCTTAATTGATTATTTAAGTGTATTTTGTCAATAAAAACTTGTTTGATTTTTTATTTAATTGAGAAAAGAATTTTGAGCTTACGTAGGGTCAAGTTCGGCTGTCTACTGTTGTGAGTGAGCTGGAAAGCGATGTAAACATAAGATAATGGCGTGAATTGTTCGCTATCTTGAAATTTAATAAAACCACCGACTTTATTTTAGGGATTAAGAAAGTAGTTAAGTTCATCGACGTGGACTCCAGTTTGGTCGTTCATGTCAGCTGTGGCAACCGTAATGGATTTGTCGTGTTGATATGAGAATAGAGACACAAAAGTTTACTTTTAGTTGGCTTGAAATAATCGGAAGTTTATGTTATTTAATGTTAAAAATAATAATTAATTACCCCAAATTAATGGACCGGCGAGAATGCTGCCACTGTTGCTAATGTCATCTGCTGGCGGAACACATAATCTTTTGGACTGTTCTTGCTTACTGATGACAGTAACTTAACCTTATGTCTGTTCTAAGCGTTTATAATGCAGTAATTTGTTTTTCCTAGACTTCTCTCTATAAGATTAGGTGTCAAATTGTACTATGTTGCATGCTATTCTTCATTGGTTATCTATGGATTGGTGATCCAGGCCTAATTGATATTAACTGGTACTGATATTTATATTCAAATTGATTTGTAGCCATAGGGAATGAAGGAAGTTGGTAATTAGCCATCCTTTCCTCATATGATATGCAGGTGAAAGTCTAGGGTTTGGCGTCCCCGTCTTGTTGGGAAACTTTTTGCTAGTAGAGCTAGGGGAAGGGGAGAAGGGATGCTATATCTTGGATCTCAAAGAAAAGAATAAGGAAAAAAAGGGAAGAAAAGGTTGTATATGCTCATTGACAGTGCTAAAAAGACCTATATGTCAAAAGGAATGAAAAAAAGATAATTTTTCTTTTTAAGAGAACAATGATGGAGACACCAACAAAAAAAGAAAAAAGAATATGGATCTGCGTCGTACTAGCAAGGGGTTTTTGTACGAGAAGGCAATTTGTACTTAGACACCATCATTTCTTGGGCAGCCCTTGCCGGAGTTGATTGGCGGGTTTGTTTCCTTTTTTTCTTTCTGTCTGTAAATTGTTAATGGAATGACATTTTATCTCAGTAGAATATGGTATCAGGCTTGTACTGTTTCAGAAACTATCCTGCAAAGAAATTAGTCTTATGTTGGAGAATTGAGAAGTAAGGCCTTTATACTATTTTGGACAGTAATGATGTATGGTATTTGTGCATGCTTGAAGTTAGAGGGTAATGTGTAGGTTTAGTGTGGAAAGGAAAAACAAACAAATGATGAAATTTATTATTTTTATGATGGAAAAGCATTAATTATTTAATGTATTTTTATGATTAACTATGTAAATACACGGTCTTAATAATTAGTTGCCTGATTTGGCAGAACTTTCTTATCTGTGCTTTCCAAATAGAAATTTTGCTTATTTTCAGTTCATTTTCTGCTTTGCTAATTTCTTGGTTCTTTAAACGTTCTAACTTTGTGACGTTAAGTTTCAGTGGGTTCTTGAACTTTACTTACAATTCTGGCCGTGCTGTGTAACTTGCAGTTGATTATTGTACATGATTCTAGTGTGATGCATGTCCCATCACAAATTGGGGCACACCTCCTGTTATAAATGGCCAAAGAGTGCATGTTTGCCTTAATCTTTTGTTGAATTAGAAGAAATCTTTTGAGTTTCCTTATGAGTTCCAACTTTTTTTTTCTTGTCATGTGTTAGCATGCGATACATGCCTACAAACCGGGGGGGGCGGAGGGGGGGGCACATACTGACCCTGAGTAAAGGTTCTCTCCTTGACGCTTCCAAACTCAACAACTGGATGCCCTTTAGATGTTTTGTCCACTGCACATCCGATATAGGCCTCAATTTAGTACTCTGAAGGAGAGAGAATAAATTTGTATGCACTTGGTTCTTAAACACCAAGAAACAGTAAAGATATATAGTTGGACACCTTATATGGGATTTGGTATCAACCAAATGGTATATGGATAAGCAAGAAGGAATTGTTCACCAAGTTTATGCTCTTTCTGAATTATTAGTTTAGAAGTAAACTACTCACAAGAAGGATGTCTGTTTTCAAGAGTAGTATGTATTTTAAATTGCAACACAAATTATTGAACTCAAAAGAATACAATATTCCATGAAAATATAGATTGCTTCTTCAGAGAATCAATTAAATTCTCTAAATACTATATAAATACCATTAATAAAGATGCAGGGATTAATACACAGGTGTCATGGTGTGGAATGAACTTTCTAGCTTGAAGATTTTTCCTTTTTTTAGCCTTTTCGGCCTTAAAATGTTTATTTTTTGTTAATTTCCTCCTGAGATGAAATTACTATCAGAAGCATTTCATCTTGTAAGTTCTAAAAACCAGTAGCTTAAATGTTAGCATAATTAGCAAACAGTGATTTCTGTTGAAAAGGAAGAAGTTAATAATAATAATAACTCCATAAGTACATGACATAAGTTCTTTACTATTGTAAAATTTTGTTTCAGGATGTTGGTTCTTTTTGCGCGCGCGCGTCTATGTGCGCGCGCACACATGCATTTCCGTGTGTCAACACACATAATATTCAGTTAGTCACACTTAATATTTAAAGAATTTACAGATTGAATGGCAACAAAATAAAAAATCATATTTTAATTGTGAAAATAAATTATCAAATGATGGTTAATATTTACAAAAGGAGCAAAAGTAATAACTGCAATAGGTCCTAACATGATTTTTTATTTCTGTTTTAAAATATCACCACACTATTGTAAGGTTTTATTTCATACTATAATAGTGTGTGTATTATAAAATTTTATCAGTATGTTAATTTGGATATGCACACATTCAGATGCTTCGGCACTGGTTATAAATGTTGCATGCATATGAACTAACAAGGCATCATTGTAATTAGTAAAGATACCATGCATTGCCAGTCAATCGTGTTAATTATGTCTGTGTTAGCATGTTCAATTTTCTGGATTATTTTTCTACAAGCACATATTCATATTTTCTGGAACTTTATATTCTGTCTGGGCTTCTCTAGGAGTTGAATAGAACTGATTTTGATGTCTTGTCTTGCAGCTTCTTACTGTTCACCATTTGAGAGAAAACCTTCTTTCTCTCCTTCTGCCATCGTCATAGGCGGTGGTTTTGCTGGCCTTGCAGCTGCCCATGCACTTCAAAATGCATCCTTCAAGGTAAAATCACTAGAAGCATAGTTAGTTAATCTGTAATTGATGTGTAACTATACTCTTCTTAAGATGTTGTGAGCTTATGGATTCGTTATTATTATTGTCAGGTTGTTTTGTTAGAATCAAGGGATAGAATTGGTGGTCGAGCACACACTGACTACTCTTTTGGTTTCCCTATTGACATGGGTGCAGCATGGTAAATCTCATTCATTCTATGTGGTGCTCGGTGGAATCATTCCAATTTACTTCTTGAACTTTTACGTTCAGTTAATTGTTTGTGCTAATTTGCACTTTCTATTCATCTGTGCTGCAGGTTGCATGGTGTCTGTGAAGAAAATCCCTTGGCTCCCCTGATTGGGAGACTGGGACTTCCACTCTACCGAACCAGTGGCGATGACTCTGTGTTGTTTGATCATGATCTGGAAAGGTATTACCCTTCATTTGGCAGGTTATATTGATGTTACTCAACACTAACAACGCGTACTAAACCAATTACTTTACTAAAATAAGTCATCACAGATTGTAATATCCACAGCATCAAACCTCACGAATGAGAACCTCTCTCCAACACGTACTCCTACAATACAGTGCTAATATATGTCTGCAACAACCTAAAAATCCAACACATAAACCACCTCAACCGACAAAAGACAATCATCACGCCTAGCATCCCGAAAAAGAAACAAGAGACTGAAAGATGAGGGCAGTAAGCAGAGCCAAATAACAACCTGCACCATTTCCTGAAGATGAGTCATTCCAGAAGTATTTCAGTGTGCCTTAGGCCTGACTGCAGCATCTATTCCGAAAGCGAACCAATTTTTTGGACAAGTTCGATATTGCTGTAGCTGCCTAAGCCTATGCCAACATTCTGCTGACTTTTGAGTCTTTAAGCATGGATCTTTCCTTTCCTTTTCTCTGGCATGTTCGCCGAAAGAGAATCTACCACATAAACAGATTATGAGGTATTTATTGAGTGCTTCTTTAAGAAATATTCTTTACTATTTTCCCCCCAAATTATCCTCTCCGGAGCCATCTTACTTAAATCCACTTGCTAATTTCGTTTGCAACCTCCGACTTCTCCAATGCCAGCCTTTCATCTTATAAGCATCTTATAAATAGTCCTATAAATGGCTTCACTTCACATCTTAAAAAAAGATCGAACACAGAATCATCACTCCCCTTACACATTTAATTAAATCTTCACCATCAGTTTACAAATTAGCTTGTATCATAAATTTTACTAGTAAGCTATGAAGCACGGACACTTCAAGTGAGCACCGTGTCCGTGTCCGATGTGTCGGACACCAACACTTACCCGACATGTATCAGACACTCTGAAATCATATTTGATTTTAAATATCATAAATCGCATGTCGACACCGTGTCTAACGCCATGTCGGCATAAAATAAAATTTAAAGAATATGTTTTAGATACTTAAAAATCACATGTTGTTTAAATAAACATGAAATATAATATCTCTTTGACATAAGCAAATATGTTAGGAGAATCTATAGATATCACGAACTAAGTGAGGTATTAGTCAGATTTTTTTTAGATTTTTATTTTATTTTATTTGTTTTTTTATTAGAAGATATAGATGTAAATTATTTAGATTTTATTTTGTTTTTCATTTTACCTTTAATATACACATCCTATTCAATACGGGTTTTAATGTGTATATACTTACACACATCCATATAATTATATCACCGTGTCTTTGTATCCTACATTTTAAAGATTTGTCGTATTGTTGTGTCTCGTATCTGTGTCCCGTGTCCGTGTCTGTGTCCATGCTTCATAACTAGTAAGTACAGTCTGTTGCCAGTAAACAATGTTGCTTGAGTCAATAAATGTTATCCATTGGTTAAGTTCAAAGATCAAGGGTAAAACTGCATTCTGATCTGATTGTATAAATTGATATTCTTGTACGCAGCTATGCACTCTTTGATACAGATGGGCATCAAATCCCCCAAGAACTTGTCACAAAGGTTGGTGAGGTATTTGACAATATGTTGAAAGAGGTAGGGATCTGTGCCATAGATGCTATTTTACTCAAACTTGAGTTTTGCAAACTTTTGACCTGTTTTAATTTGCAGGCAGACAAACTGAGGCAGGAAAATAGCATAGACATGTCTATAGCCGAGGCAATTACTAGGGTTTTTGAGAGACGTCCTGATCTGAGGTCTGATGACTACTTTGCATAAAATTAACCAAATTGCGAATCTTTCTTTTAAATGGGTGTTTCAGTTTTAGGGCAGAATAACTAACTTTTTTATTTTTTTTTTATTTCTCTCAGGCAGGAGGGACTTGCCAACAAGGTTCTGCAGTGGTATTTGTGCAGAATGGAAGGTGGTTCGCTGCAGATGCAGATACCATCTCCCTCAAATACTGGGACGAGGCAAGTTTTTGTTTACCTTTTTAGCCACATATTGCAAACAATCTCTAAGAAGATAGACCATACCTTATTATGATCATAACTGGCTGCAGACAAGCTATTGCCCAAGCATGTAATATTTATACTTATATTTTTTTTTTCAAAATTACTGTAGAAGAAAATTTAGCTTATGGGGGCATAATAGTCAACTGGAACTCCCAAAGGGCCCTTAAATATTTCTAGGGTAGTTTGCGACGTAATACTCTTCAGTTATTAGATCAGGATAAATTTTGTGGACGTTTTTTTTAATCGTATTAGCTAGCTGCATTTGTTGAAAGCAAGCGCTATTTCATGAAATGCAGGAAGTTCTCCTCCCAGGCGGTCATGGTCTGATGGTTCGCGGTTACCGCCCTGTAATTAATACTCTTGCTAAAGGGCTAGATATTCGTCTAGGACATCGGTAAGTATCAACAATACTCAGTTAACTTAGCCAGTGATTTGCTTTCCAAAATTTTCTCTGAGCTATTCCCTTGTTTCAGGGTTACAAAAATAGTGCGTGGTAAATTGGGTGTAGAAGTCAGTGTGGACAATGGTGAATCTTTTGTTGCAGATGCTGCTGTCATTACTGTTCCCCTAGGAGTCCTGAAGGCCAATTCCATAAAATTTGAGCCAAAGCTTCCGCAGTGGAAGGAAGAAGCAATAACAGATATTGCAGTTGGCACAGAGAACAAATTGTGTTTGCACTTTGACAAGGTTTTTGGCCAAATGTAGAGTTCCTGGAGTTGTCTCGACTTCTTCTTATAGCTGCAGCTATTTCCTTAATCTTCACAAGGCAACAGGTCATCCTGTACTTGTTTACATGCCTGCAGGCCGGCTAGCCCATGACATTGAAAAGATGTCTGACGAAGCCGCTGCCAAATTTGCTTTTCTTCAACTAAAGCAGATCCTCCCAGATGTGTCTGAACCGGTACGCACTTGTATCATTTTAGAACATCATTATGCGAGTTTGTTTACTAATCCTTCATAGTATTTTGCAAGCCAATATCAATTGTAAAATGCTAAACTTCACATCTTTTTCATGCTCATGCCAGTGTCATTGATGATAGTGTGCTAGTTTAATGAATCTTTGCATTATTGAGCAAAACTGCACAGGTTTTGTATTTTGTATTAATTTTTTTTGAGAAAAGAACACATGTTCTGTTTATTATCACCATGCCTGTGTTCATTTGAACTTGCAAGCCCTTGTAAGCCCTGTAAGCAGAATTTCCCCTCAAGCAACTTTTTATTGTCTGACTAATTCTTGACTATCTGGATCACAATGGAGAGGCATGAACGAGTTTATGTGATTTTTGTGGCACCTGCTTTAATGAGCGGGCCCCTGTTGATCGTGGCTCAAAACTTTCTACAAGCTTACTGTGGTTTGGATGCATCCAAACCATATAACTCATCAAATGTTTCTCTTAATTTTCACCACTGTCTTTTCCCCCCCTTCCGTTTCTTATATACTGAGCGGGGCGCGGCTGTCAGAAAATTTTCTAGAGATAGCTCTCAGATGGTGCAAATGAAGCTTTGTGCATCTCCTAATTATGTCACTACAACAAAAATTGTGGCTTATCAAGCATTCTGTATTTCTGTTGCTTTTTGCAGATTAACTACCTGGTTTCACATTGGGGTTCAGATGCAAATTCACTTGGCTCCTATAGCTACGATGCAGTGGGTAAGCCCCATTACCTCCATGAGTGGCTGAGAATTCCTGTAGACAACCTTTTCTTTGCGGGGGAAGCCACATGCATGAATTACACGGGAACTGTGCATGGCGCCTTCAACACCGGCCTCATGGCCGCAGAGGAATGTCGGATGCGTGTTCTGGAGAGGCATGGAGGCTTGGATATCTTCAACACAGTTGTAGGAGAAGAATTGGTTCCAGTTCCATTACTGATCTCGCGCATGTGATTTCTCTCGTCTTATCTCTCCTATGCGAACAACCATTCCATTGAATGCTTGAGAACGCAGAAATCATGTTCTCCAAGCATATGGCATGAGTTGTAAACTACCATGGTAAAACTTGCGTCGACAGTTGGGAGGGATTGTGGTATAGAAAGCAATATGCATCCCTACCAAGAGACTTTATATAAGACAGAGGGTGGGTCTAAAATGTATTATGATTGAGCAATAAACATGTGGACTTTATTATGTTATAAAACATATGGTTGGCTGGTAAAAGAGTAGATTCTCATCTTGGATGTTCAGTGTATGTTATCATGTGGAATGCTTTAGGCTCGGTTATTGTATTCACACACTCAGATTACCCTAGCACTGTTTGACTGCTCTACTATACTTTGGTAGGGAAGGCAATAACAAGACGAGGGTGGCAACCCTGAGTTGCTATGTGTACCAGTTAACCCCTGGAATTTCTCTCTGATGTCTCTTTTAAGATCAGACTGGTGGTCTGTCTGAAGTTATGAATGCTGTATTTTTTTTTCAAAGTATCAGTTTTTTCAGAAATCAGATAAAAGTTCAAGATTGTTTTTAAGATTGAGCCATAGAGAAATTCTTTATGCTACTCGCAACCGAGGCTTGTTTGTTGTTTCTCCGAGTATCATGGCTAGTTTCCTTGTGTGTGAATGTATCTCACTGGGAGAATTCTATGGTCATGCAAGAGGGCTGGCGACCCCGCGGTGGCATGGATGATATAATATCATATTGGAGGATCAAATGCAGGCTAAACTCAATTCGGTGCAAAGCATGTGTCAAAATACTAGTATTAATTATTTTAAGAGAGTCTGAAAATTTTATATGCATCATGCCTCCACTGTTACTGTAAAATTTTCTTGTTCCACGTCATTGATGAAGAAGTTCTATATAATTTATGCGGAAGAAAAAAAATTCAGGTCATTCTCTATGTGTTTCTTTACCTGTTTGGTAACTGAAAAGTACTCAGAAAATAGTGGAGAAAAAACATTGGGAAAGAAACAAGAAGTACTCAGAGTTGAGTTGGCATTGATATACCACCTTTTTTTTTACGCACGGAACATTGTAATAATTTATTGAACATCACACATATTGTGACAAAAGTAGAACTATTATTGCTCATTTCTTAAAGTGTTAATAAAAGAGTTAGGTTTTTATCTTAAAAGATGACCACTATAGTGAATTCAACTCTAGTTAAGAATTGATATTGTGTTTCTTGTTCCATATCTCGTTGCCATTCTTTCTTGCTTATAAGATCTCTGATTCGGTCTTGTTTCTCTAATTTCTAGTCCAAATTAATTCTTACTTTAATTTACTGTTTTTGAGCTTAAGTTGTAACAGCAAGGTGACTATAGTTGGCAGCAAATAAAAATATTTCCCATGACAACTCAGAGTTTTATAAACATATTCTTTTACACATGTTTTTCTTGTTATCATATAGTTTCCAGAATTCTACACCAATTATTCTTATTATTATCAATAGCAGCAGCAATATTAGCAGCAACAGTAGTACTATTACTACTGCTTCTGCTGCTACCTTTTGTCCCCTTCTTTTTCATCTATCATCTTTGCTGATACTTGATATTGATAGTATGGCTCCGACGATACTAGTGAGAAAGAAGAGCAATAATTGTTATCACTAATTAAAAAAAGAGTAAATAGCTATTTTTTATCATTCTCAAACTGATCACGTCCATGAGAATGAACAGAGAGGCCTTGAGATGGATTTGATATGACTGATTCTCGAGTGTTGAAAGTAGGTATTGAAACGAAGAACTTAAAGATATTACTCAAAGAACAATTAATTTCTCCACCATGTGGTGTACATATTTCACTAGCAAGCTGATTGTTGGTGGAGAGGACAAAATTAAGTTCATGTTGAAAGGGAAAGAAAATAAAGAGAAAATAAAGTGAAAATAAAAAAAATATATTATATTTATGTAGAAGACATTAACATACAACAGACTCTTCATGCAACAACAGTGGCCACAACCGACCCCTCCTCATTTTGGGCGACACCAAGAAACTTGTTCAGAAACTCTTGAAAAATTCTTGAGGAGAGTTTCCTTACGACTACTGCAAAAAACACTGCTGATACATTTGCATATTCACAACTAAACTACACATGCAAATAGCTAGCTTACCCTTGAACATAATATTGCTAAA